>PVJI01006059.1:0-90240 GCA_004026765.1 Micronycteris hirsuta | reverse complement strand
AGATAACATAGCTGGAAATCATTTCGGAGTCAATGATTTTCCCATTGTACTGTGGAGCAGTTTCCATGAGAGCTGAGAAAATGATTAATTGTCATGGTGTACTCCCTCTTTGACATTGCTATTAGATAAACAGATTGATCAAACTATCATTAATAATAAGTACAACATTTTTTTAGCACTTACGGCATGCCAGAAATTGTCCTAATGCTTTACATGTATTTATACACATTTAATTACTGCAACGGCCCTGTGAGGTTAGTGACACTATTGTTCCTATAGCATGGACAACGGGTTGGGGATTGGAGCACAAACAACTTGTTTAAAGTCATATGTCTAATAGGCAGGGGGCCCACACTTCATATCTAGGCAGATACACATTCTCTCCCCAAAATCTACCCATAGTGGGTGTGTACTGGGATCAGCCCAGGGTTGCCGGACTAGCCTGTGCCCACCTCCACCACAGTGAAGGACATCCCTGAAGCCATCACACATCCGAGACAGTCATTGGCAGCAAAGTGGCTCGGGCAGATTCTGTTGAACTGGGTAAGTTGTCCCGTTCCTTACACAGACTCACTGGCGACACGGCCGCCCTTTCTGGCTTCCCAGTGTGATTGCGGTTTGAACCCTGCTGCGAGTTAGCTGGTGAACTAGTTCTGTTGCTTCTTGAAAACGGGAAGACTCAGAGGTTGTTAATTATATCAAGTTTTACCACTTCACTGATGGTCATTCTGCTCACAGTCACTAGATGGTCACATTTTAAGAAACGTTCGCCCTGGCTGGCTAGTTCAGTGGGTTAGGGCGCCATCTCATATGCCAGGGTTGCAGGTTCAGTCCCGGGTCATGGTACATAGAAGAATCAACCAATCAATGCATCAGTAATTGGAACAACAAAGCAATGCTTCGATGTTTCTCTCAGCCTCTCTCTCTCCCTCTCTTTAAAATTAATAAATACGAATTTTTTAAAAAATTTTAAAAACTTCGGAGAGTCAGCGACACAGGTCAGGCCACCGGCACATTGGACAGCAAAGTGGCTCAGGATGCTCTCAGGCAGAACAGCCACATTTCCAGGAACAGAAAGTATGCCAGGCACAACCCCCGAGGAAGTAAGTAAGAGATGACCTGAGTCGGGTGCATAGAAACCAATCAAGGTTCAGGAGAATCTCCCTTCAATTTCCTCCTCTACCCACCACCATAGAAATGACTCTTGCCCTACCCTCAAAGGAAAAAATGAGAGTAATCCTTCAATAGGAGACTGAAATTCAGTTTTTCTGGTGGCCCATCAGGTGAGTACAACACCTATCACCTTTTTTATTTTTTATCACGACTGTCTAATAAATATTGGGAATGGTGTTTATGAGGATTTAGGCATATTATACTGGACATGAGAACCTCCGAAAAAATCTCCCCCTTGGGTCACAGCTGCTCTTTGAAATCAAGGGCTGAGCAGCAGGCGAAGCCTCCATAATTAACCTGCAATTGAAGGCATCTACCCCAGAACATAACAGGCAAGCTTTTCTCTTTAAGCCACTGCTATTCCTGGGTCAGGCTCAACAGGAGCTATAATGAAGGGATTCTCCTTCATGTCTGTTCTAGTCACACAGCTGGAACCAGGAGCAGGCATTCTGTGCATGGAGGGTGAAGTGTCCCGGGTCCCCCGAGGTCTTGCTCTCGCTTCATTTTCTTTACCCGCCCCCTCCTTCCCTCAGCCACCACCACACCCGTCTCCCTCCGCCAACCCAAGGCATCATGCTCAGACAAGCACATTCTGGGCGACACCCAGAGACTGTCTGAATTCTAGGGAGCTTCACCGTTAGAGTCAAGTGAACCCCAGTCTCACAAACACTGAGAATGGCCCCTCAGAAAGAAACTTTAGAAATGTTTCTCCCAGGGAATGAACAGGCCCAGGACTGACAAGTCTAAACACCCAGCTATATCCTCTTTTCTAGAAACCACAAATCACATTAAATTAGACATTAAACAACACAATCCTGTACTTAAGTAACCACATGTCCTTGGACGAGCCACACGGCTCCTCCAAGCCTCTGTTTCCTCACGCATAATGAGTTAGTGGGAAGTTAGGTAGGTGACCATGAACTTCTCTTCCTCAAAAATACTATCCTTCTAAAGATAAGTGCATCGTTTTCCTTTTGTTACTCGTAAATTCATATTCATTCCCATAACCTGAGAACTCTGAGCCATGTTATGTTTCAGCAAAAACACGTCTAATCAAGTGTCTCAGCGTTAGGAATCACATTCCTGGGGTAGATGAGGTTAAGTTTAGATGTTTTTTCTTTTTCTTTTTTAATTGTTTTATTGTTATTCAAGTACAGTAGTCTGCATTTACTCCCCCCACCATTTCCCCCACCACTCACCCGCATCCCCACCTCCCTCCCCTGATTCCACCCCTCCTCGGTTTTGTCCATGAGTCCTTTACAGTTGTTCCTGAAAACGCTTCTCCTCTTTCCCCCCACTATCCCCTCCCACCTCCCCTCTGGTTACTGCCCGATTGTTCTTAACTTCCATGTCTCTGGTTCTATTTTGCTTGCGTGTTTGTTTTGTTGATTAGGTTCCACTTAAAGGTGAGATCATATGGTACTTGTCTTTCACCACCTGGCTTACTTCACTTTCGTGTTTTTATACTGGAGGATGAGTGAGGGCCTTTCAAAACAGAGTGATACATTTAGAAAGGGTGGTGTTTTGAAAGGATGGGTGAAGGAGAAGCAAGCTTATGGTTGTCAGTGTCTGCCACCAATCCGCAGGTGGCTTATATTTACAACATATTATTTACTGATGTCTGTCCAACCTGCTAGAAGCAGATGCATGCAGCTCCCGTCCGGAGGAGCAGGTCCAAGATGGCGATAAGTAACGCTGACCTATGTCGGTGACACCCCTTCTAACCGCATGATGAGCACCGGGTCACGTTAACAGGCACATGGACCAACGCAGTACAGTGTCTGCATGGAGGGACCTGATGCTATCGAGGGAGGCCAGAGATTTTTCCTGAAGCTTTGCTGAGCTTTACAAGAGATGGTTTACGGGCAGGGGAGAGAGCTAGCTTTGTGGGATATACACACACACAAAACTAAAACCTTATTTTTTTCCCTCACCATGTTACCAAGGTTGCTTACATAAATTTGGGGAAATTAGAGGGTTCGTTGAGTCAATATAAAAAATTATGAAAGTACTTGAACCCAGGAAGACCATAAATATGGCCATGGCTATTCTGAAATCTAGACTGTATCCTGTAATGGTCCCTGGTGTGCTATTTGGCACCCTTTTTAATTTTCCTCCAGCTGTAACGAGAGAACCAAGTTCTACAATATAGTAAATGCATAATTAAATGCAGATGATACGGAGTTCCTGGCAGTACCATTGGAGACGCCGATTTAACACTCCAAAATGCCGTGACCCTGTTGAATGCAGATTTGTTGTTCAGGGAAATAAAATCTCCAGTGAAGTGGCTCATTTATAAACGTCTATGTTATTAACGTTGGTGTTGATTGGGAAATTGAGCCACTTCAGGCACTTTTTATTCCTTCATTCACTTAACAAATAATTGTTGAATGCCAACAGTGGGTCTGGGCAGGTAACAATACATACCTCACATGCTCCAGGGGAGACGGGTAGCAGACAGACATACTGAGACCCAAAGGAGTTACACACCAGGGAAAGTTCCACGCAGAAACGAAGGATGGAGACACTACAGGAATAACGGAGGAAGGCAGTGTTTCCAGCCTGTGCCACCATGACAAATCGGACGGGGAAATAACGTAAGAAAACCAGTACCAGCCTATGGGCTCCCTTAACTGAACCACTAGGGACACAGTGTACAGGTAGATGCCACCGTGGTTGTCCTGAGGGCTCACGCCTGGAACGCTGTCAACTTTCAAGGGGAGGTGGCATGACAGCCGGGGTTAGGGATTAGCACCCCTGGACTCGGTTCTCCCTTTTTCCCAGCGCTGACCGTGATTTGGGGCAAGCCAACTGCTTTGTGTACTGCTTCCCTCAGACGCCGAGTGGGGTAACACCTGTGTTGCTTATTTCTATCATGGTGCTGGCGAGGAGCAAACGAACACGCAGTTAGAAAGTTCTAGACAAATGTCTCCTGTGCTATAATTAGGTCAACCCTAGGAATTTCACAGCCTCTCTCCTATCTTCATGATGCCAGCCATGGAGACGTCACCTTGTTCTTTTCCTTCTGGTTTTCTGTATAAAGTGCCAGGAATGCAAACTTTGCCTTCTGGCAAACTGCCTCTGACATGCGGGGTGCACAGATTCAGTCTACCAGCCAGGGAGGCATCTGGAGGGCCCCGTGCACCGGGAGCTGGGGATGTGTTTATTAGACAGTTGTTAGAGGTCTTGCTGGTGACTCCTCTCCAGCGATCGAGTTATATAAGGAAATAATCAGTAAATAGAAAGATTGCCTCATTATGCAAAGTGAAATACAATCTGCCTTGGAAGGCAGAGCCATGCCGAGAAGCTCGCGGAACAGACTCTGCCTCCAATTAAGTGCCGATTAAAGAGCTGTCCTTGAGTCGAAAATTCATTCTCCAGAATGACTTGGATTTCCAGGGACATGGTCAACGCGATCATAATAATGATACCATGCTGTTTCCCGCAATTCTTTTTGTCAAGGAACTCAGAGTGACAAAAAGAACTCAGCTTTTGTCTTAGAGCCAGTTGGGAGGATGAGTCCAGAGTCGTTCTCACACTTCCAAACAGAACCGATGGGGGCGGCAGGGTATCCTGCGGGGTGTGCCTGGGGAGCCAGGTTAGGAACGGAAGCCGAGGTTCTGGGGGCTTCCTCGCCAGTTTTATGGGTTAGTATCATTTAAGTACCGATGGGCACGTGGTGTTACATGAGGAGTTATAAATCACAGAGAAGCTGGCTTGGCCTCTGAGATGTCAAAGATGTCGGTGGAAATTAAAAAAAAAAACAACTGAATAAACAATGAACAAATACTCCAATTAAATCCTGGGGCATCTAAGAGGCATCTCAGAAATATCACCACTGTTCCACAAAGACCAACAATATATTAATACCATAATTCATGGAATAGAAGGTGCCAGTAAAGCCACACTCGTGTCTTTCCTAACTGCTAAGGAAAAAAAAAATGTAGCTGATGAAGCTCTGAGACATTGCTTTCTTAACACTGATTAAAGAACACATCTTGATTCAGAGATGTTCAAATGTGGGGGAAATGTGTTTTAATGTAATTGATAAACTGGTTGGTGTTCACATACCCCTAAAACCACACACAACAGCAAGGAGAATCTGAGAACACTGTGTAACAGATTTCAGAACGAAACGTGAGGGTCTTCTCTAGGAGGGAAAACAAGGATTCCAAGAAGAAGCCGGCCAAACCGTGCTGGGTCCGGTCCGGGGAGGAGACGCCCCTCAAGGACCATGGCTGGAAACCCAGAATTAGCGGGAGTTCCTGGAAGTGTAAAAGGAGAAATCGCAGAAGCAAAAGCGTGTGTTATTTCACACAGCAGACGGTCCGCAGAAGGAGCTCATTACCCCTAGAGATAGCACAGATAAAAAAAGATCATTTGGTTGAAAAAGGATTTCAGATAAATTCATGGATGATAGGCCCACAATGGAGTCCATCCTCTGCACACTTAAACACTCTTATTAAGTCATCACTTCAGCCTTTTCCTTCTGTGCTAAACGATACTCCTTCTATTGTAGTTTTCCCTAATAGCCCCCAATTTTCCAATCCTTCCATTTTATCAGTGGTCCCTTTTAATGGGTGCCCCTCCTTTTAATGAATCCCTGAAAACATTATCATAGAAAGTTCAGGCACAATGAAATCCCAAGTCACTATCACAGTTTAAAGCTCACTGGGGGCAGAGACACAGCATCTCTATCTTGAAAACTGCATGGCACCCAGCCGAGCGCGTGGGGTAAATGTCTGTTGGGTGGATGAGTGAATGAATGCATGTGTGGACGTGCATCACCCCAGTCCTCTGGAACCCTCATCGAGACCTAGGCTGCTCAGGTGTCACCGCTGTGCTCTGCGTGGATGGTTTATGTGTGTGAGGCCTATGTTGGGGGCGGGGCTGTGGAGAGCCGAGGGTACACAGGTTTGAGTGAAGAGAGACTTGGGTCTGCTGCCCTGGGTGCCCAAGTTTGGTGTAACCCCTGCTCCAACGACCTTCAGGGACACTCAGGGATGCGGGAGGTCGGCCGGAGCCCCACAGGCAGGCGCCTGTCTTTGCCGTAGGTGTCAGGTCAAAAGAACAGATGAGGTAGACAGGTAGCAAAGTTAAGAAGGCAGGCCTAATTGTTTTTTGTTTTGGGAGTGGGGAGAGAGGGGTGTTTCTTCCCACAGAAATAACTATTAAAACAATCAAACAAACAAACAAAAAACCAAAACTCTGTTCTCAGGCTTTACCTGAAGCCTGAGTCTCTGACTTCATGGCTCGCTTCCCGGCCTTGCGAGGTCTTGCCACGGAACTCAGTTTGCTCTAGCTCCACAGTTGGTTTCCACAAAGAGAGATGAAAATAAAAATAATAAAAAATTTAAAAGCCCTGTTCTTTGCATGAATCTGGAGCTGTCCAGGAGGGTCAGCTGAGAGCCTTCTGGAGGCAAGGCGGAGCCGGTAGAACCCTGTTGTGGGTGCCTGCCGTCAGGGTTTCCACTTGAGAGCGTGGGGAGCTGTTCAAAGTTAGGATCCCCCCGGGGCCTAGGTGAGACTGCAGCGCTAGGAGCTGTGGGAGGGGGCGAGGCGTTGAAAACACTGGGAGACAACAGAGCTGGGAGACTGGCTTCGCTTCTCTGAGAGCAGAGGCTCCCCTCGTCCATGGGCACAGGAGCGTGGATGGACATTCCACACTCTTAATTAGAAAGACCAGTGTGGTGACCTGGACAAGAGTCGTCCGATAAGCCTGAACTGTATTCCAGCAGCACAGGTGTGGCCTGGTAAAAAGCATGGCAGCGACATCTTTTAGCACCCACGCACGGGAAAAAGAACAGTCGATGTTGTCGTGAACTCGAGCATCGTGTCCCTCTGCCTCCTTATTCAGCAGTCTTGGTTCCTGCCGATGGGGACGGAAAAGTACCCATTCCTGTATTTATATATGCACGTGTAACCGTGTGTTTATTTCTTCATAGCAGTTTCGCGACATCCTTTTGAGACACGTTCTAAAACCCTGCTCTGACAACAAAAGCTCCTGTATGAACGCTCCTCTGTCCCCAGCGACCTGAGTCAGCACTCATCGTTGCACCCTTCCCGTCCCACTTTTCTGGAAGCGACCCCTGTGAGAACAAGATGCTTTGCGGCTGGGAACGTCTGTCTCATTAGGTGGGATTGATGAGACCAGAGGGACCGCCCCCATCACTGGCCTTGAGCCTGGCGTCGACGCTCCGTACATTTTCCCTCCTTCCTTATGAAGGAACGGAGGATTCATTTTATCATATATTATCTATTGATCTTCCTCGCCTTCTGCTGTTTTGCTAAGTATTTGAAAAACAGAAGAATACTGTGTCGGCGCATCTTTTGCGATGTGTGGGCGGGCTTGTGTGCCTCCGTCGTTCCCTACGAGTGTGTGTGTGTGTGTGCTTGCGTGTCTGTGTATCTGCGTGGTGGGGACCACTGGGGACCACGCCAAGGACAACTCTGAGTCTCAGGTAAAAAACGTGCCATTTCTTCTCAGCACCCATCCCATCCACCCACTGTGCACCTATAGCAGGTTTAAATTCCCCAGGAAGCACAAAGGGAGAGGCTACCTCCTCCTGAGTACACTGACCACATTCGTGAGTTTCCTGAACCTTCTGAATCCATAAGTGGCATTTACCTGCACTGTCCTTCTGCCTCCATGATTGCTCATTGAACATCCTCATTGCTACTGGCTTCTGCATCTTTCACAGGACAATGACAGACTAACTGGTGTCCCTGAGTTCTAGACAAGGGGTTTGTCTTCCACGGGGGTCAAAGGTGGCTAGGGCTCAGTCCAGTGGACCAGAACGAGGCCTGTTCATGACATTCACACAGAAGGAGCATCCTTCCAACGCAGTGTGCTGAAAGAGGGGAGAGATCAGACAAGGAGCCTGCTGGGATCTGGGCTCTAGCTGCTGGCCTTGCCAATCCCTGGAGGGACAAAGCGAACTTCTGGCTGTGTGTAGGGTGGCGGTCCCCATTCTCGGAGAGCTTCCCTATCTGCAACTGCGCTCACGTAGAGTGGCATTTTTCAGCCCGCGGTTTCTGCGCCTGTGTTGTTACCGGCCCGTTAGAGAGAAAGAAACCGAAGTGCAGAGAAGCTGCGTGGCCGGTCCAAGGGCAACGACGAGGACAATGGCAGACGGCGGGTGCAGTCCCAGGCAAACACACAGTGCAAAGTGATGGCTAGGAGGGTGGCGTCTGGATGCCGACACCCCCCGAAGCCAGAGCTGCCTTCTGCCACTTCTTCCCTCATCACATGCCTCTGAGCCTCAGGGACCTACCTTCCAAGGGGAGTCAGCAGTGGGGGCGCGGGGGGGCTCTACCTCATGTGAATGGATACAATGACTGAGTGAGGTAATCAATGCAGAGCCCTAAGCAGAGGACCCAGTCCACAGTCAATTCACAATAGTTAGTGTCTTATGCTTATACTTTATATTAATATTCTCGGAGAAACTCTGAAGGCTTCGCGACGTCCCAAGGTATCACATGGTTCGTTCTGATAAACTGATTAGAATTCGCAGTTACCCAGAAGACACGGAAAGGTAATTTTTCTGTGATAAATAAGCTTTTTATGAGCTAAAAATGTTTAATAAAAAGGTTATGGAAAAAATCACCAAATCAATGATTACCTGGGGCAATAAAAAATTAAAGAAATATCTTTAATTACATCTGTAAGCTTCTGAATTCTAAAGGTTATTGGGATCTAGCCTTCTCGCATACCTTAAAAATTAATCTTGGTTGTGTTCTCTCTTTTAACAGTGACGGGCTGAGCATTTTCTTCCGCTTCCATGAAACAGTCTTGCTCTGTTCTACTTCATGGGCCATTGTTACTTTAAAGTCTGTATCGCCCAGCTTCTGGGGAAGCCTCAGGAAATTTCTAGGGAAATAAGGACCAAAACACTAACCTTTTAGATTTAGAGCATGCTGCAGTTAGCTTTTGCTGTGCAATCAACCATTCGAAAATTTAGAGGCTTCGAAACTATTTATTTAACTCATGAGTCTTCTGGGGGGCTCTTTTGGTGGGCCTGGGTGGGCTCAGCAAAGCTCAGCTAGGCTTGCCATAACAGGCTCAAACGGATGATCTATTAACCTGCCTCAACTCTTGCAGTGTGTGAAGGATACAAATTGATAGCCAGTAAATATATTTTTTTAAATAATAAACTAGCTAATGAATGAATGGATGAATAAGTGAAGTTGTCTGCACTTGGCTTTTCTTGGGCACAGGGTGGTATGACTCTCACAGAATTGCAAAGCAATTCATTCATTTTCCCCAGCAACTTCCCAAGGTTGCTCCCTACCTCTCAGGCTGATGCACAACATCCTGCCTCCCGGCCGGACACACACCCAGAGCTGCCTCCCCGGGAGCTGGACCAAGCCAATCCCATCGCTTCTCCCAAATCTTCCTTCTTTCCCTTTAAACCCCCCTCTTTCAATGCCCTGCTTGATGGTGGGAATTACAGAGTCACATTGGAGGGGCATGCACACCAGGAGGACGCTGCGGCTGTTTTTGTAATCCACCACAGGTCAGGACTTGCGGGTTGCAGCGGGCACCAGGCTGCCCCAGACCGCTAGACAGCACGGCAGCGTTGCCACTGAAAAGGGAGCAGGGCACTTCCTTTGAACTCTCCTTTCTATTAAAAAATGCTCCTGGATGCCAGCAATTCTCAACCTAAAATAGATGCCTCCGCCCCAGTTAAAAAGCCGATAGGCTCTTTAGAATACATTCATCACAGACTGCAGAAGTGACAGACACACTCTGAAGAGGAAATCCCAAGACCAAAATAGTCATGTCACTTCCAACGGAGGATAGCACGTGTCCTGAGACAGGGAGCATGAGCTGGAGGGGATGACCCTGCGGAGGAGGTGGCTCTGGGTCACCAGCCGCTGCTCAGGGCCGGGGGTGGGGGGTGAGCAGGGCAGGGAACCTGGGGCCTTGCAGGAAACGTCAGAGATGGGAGATCGGGTCTGTGAAAGTCTGCGGTAAGTGGGCTTGACTTCTCAGGGTTAACGACGCACTGGTCACGATGGCTGGTGGGGTTGGTCCTCCTTTCACTGCATGAAGCTGGAGGTGTTGCTTGGGCTCCCTCCCGGAACCAGAGAGTAGGTAGACTGTCACCAGATACCTACACTCCTGACAGGGTAAAGGCAGGTTCTAGTAGAAGGTGTCAAGTGACCAAACCCAAATTACCTGTACCTGTCAGCTTCTGAGAGGCACTCTAACTTGTCACACTTAGACTTCGGCACCCAGTCACAGAGCTTGCACTATCAGCTTCTGCAGACTGTCAGCTCTACTCCCTTCTGTCTGTCCACACGGCCGGGCGACCGCCTTACCCCACACGGTAGGAGCGGCCGCTCAGACTCCGAACACAGCTTCCTGCCTCCGGGCCTAATTCCTCCCTCTCAACTCTGTCCTTTCTGAAAGGCATTTCTGACCATGTCCCTGTCCCCCTGCTACCGTTTTTAGGTTCCACGCAGCTCTCAGGATCAAGTTCAGATATTCCGGCTATGCCCTCCCCCATTTCTTTCTTCTCCCCACCTCCATGCGCACCTCTCTTCCTTCACCACATACCTCCAAACCATCATTTGAAATCACCTGTCATTCCTTAAAACACAACCGGTTGCTGGAGGCTTCCGAATCTTTGCACGCATTGTTCCCTCCCCCAGGGAAACGTTCTCTCTGGCCTCGTGTCTTCTAAGACTTACTCTTCCTTCTAATTCAGCTCAAGCACCCCGAGAAACGAGCTTCCTAATCTGGTATAGAGGCTCCTGCTCCGTGTTCCTCTTAGGCTTGCTACCGGCTGTCACAGCTTCGTCACATTCTGCCGAAATGGACATTCTATTAGCCTGTCGCTGCCATCACTTTGTGTGACTTGGTTTTATTCGACTCTCCCGGTGTCAAGCACCAAGTGAAAGCTGGCTAAATGCTTCCTGAATGTTTCTGTCTGTCTGTCTGTCTCTCTGCATTTGGCTCTTTTGGACACTGTATGAGCCAGGGCTCTCCCTGGGAGAACTGCAAGGCGATTAATTTACTGTGGCCAGCAATTCTCCACCACCAGTTTCCTCGCTCTTAGGTTTATCCAGTACATTTGGTCCCTGCAGTAAGACATGTGTGCAGAGTGACCACTGACAAGTAAAACACGCAACTTCTCCAAAATCATCCCTTCCTTCTTTCCTTTAAAACTTCTATTCTTCTGGCATCCCGAGATAGAGAAAACGGACAAGTAGTATCATTTGCAACATTTACGATGGAGTGGGAAGAGCTGAAAATAACAACGCCTTACAAGGACATCATACTTCGCAGTGTATGAAACTCCCACCTTCATTGCCTTTGTCTTTGTGACAGTCCCTGAGAGGTGGACCACACAGCTGCCCCCCTTTCATTTCATACCCGAGAACACTTCGGCTCACTGAAGTTCTGTCACTTTGCCAGAACCATATACATAATCAGCAGCAGCACTTCAACTCAGATTCCTTTAAGTTTCTTTTTCCATTTAAAGATTATGCTTGGATGGGTAAGCAAAACCTTGTGTCTGAAAGGAAATAATTCACATTGCCAATTATGGAGGTAGAGGAGAGGCACAAGGACCTCTCTAAAGCCAGCAAATAATGCCCTTCAGACTGCTAGCTCTCCCTGATGCCCATGGCTGAACCCCACTAGTGAGAGGTGAGATGGTTATAGATGTTAGGTCCTTTGATTCCATGTGTATCCATAGTGAGAGCTAGACCACAGGCCAAGTTCATGGGAGAAGAAACATTGGAAACTTTACAAAACCACAAGAATACGTTGTGATAAGGGTCTTGGCTAATGTCCCCAGGCTCATAACTGGCTCATTAAAGCCCGCAGTTCTCATCACGGATGGGCTTCCCCCAGAGCCTGCATCCAAGTCCACGACCCAGTGGCCTGCCCTACAGACCCGCGGGGAGGCCACCCGGACTCCAGGGCAAGCGGAGGTGCAGCAGGAACCAGGGGTCTACAGTGAGCGAGCGAGCAAGTGAGTGGAGGAGGATGGAAGGAGAGCAGAAGCAGGAAGGGGCAGCGGGAAAACTTGGAGAAACGGCGTTCCAGACTGTGATTATGAGCCCCGCACCGAAGACACAGGATTATATAGGTCATCACCCCCATCTGTCAAGAGGCAGTGAGCCCCTTCAGGGCAGGAAAGGGGGTGTACACTTCCTCACCCACCTACACCACATCCCCGCCCCCGTGCTCCACCTCCCCTGCCCAGAGCTGCGGTTCAGCTCAGCATCTATAGTCATTCACTCGCTGACCGACTGCTTCCCCCTCTTCCATTCCGCAAAGGGATTTCCATGACGGGTATTCTCTGGGGGGTGTTAACACGGGATCTTCACATTTTGTCTTCACTCCCACATGCCTCAAGCCCACCATCCCTTGGTCACAATCTTCACACTTTTTTTCTTCCAGGTTCCTCATCAACCATCCAAGCCATTTCCCACTGCCCATGAATCCATGTAAATTCTACCTTTGGGCCACTTTTCCCTCAATGCAAAGAGTATGACTGCGCTCAGATGGAAGTTCTGCCCACTGGGAAGATTCTTCCTGCCACTGTCTTCCGAGCCCACACCGGCGAGGCCGTGGCTTGCAGCCGTTATCCATTGTAAGCGCATAAGGACTTGGCCACCCTTAAACCAAGCTGGGTTATTTTCCCCTCCCGTGAGCTAGTTGAAAGAGGCCACTGGTCTGAACTGAGGCAGGAGCAAAGGGTGCCACAGAGGCAAGTGACAGGGGACCTAGGCCACCTGTTCAGACTGCCTGCTCATGCCCACTTGTCCTTCCTGTACATGAGTAGACATACAACGCACGCCATTTTACAGTGGGTGGTTGCCAGGCTGGTCCAGACTTACTCACATCCTGAGGGCGTGAACATTGCTGCTCCAGGACCTCTCTCTCTAGTCTGTCTCTGCCGAGCCCAGCAGAACGTCAGAAGTAATAGAATTCTTCACTGCGGACGGCATGGCCCCCGCTCCAGAACCCCAAGGGACCTTGTAACTCTCCTATTGGATCTTGCCATAAACTCCACATGGCACCTTCCGTCACCACTGCTACCTCCAATACTGTAAAGCATGCTGCAGTGCACGGCCAATTGCCTGAGGCAGAGCCCGTTCCTGCTGAGCCCCAGTCGAAGCTGGAAGTCTTTAGTGTCACCTGCTGCATGGAGGAAGCAGTGTTGGCAGGTGTGAGTATGCTGCTCCCAAGGCCCGAAAAGGACTGTAAGTCTGTGCTTCCCTCTCTGTGATGGGAGGGGCAGGATACGATGATTGGCATGTATTTTGGAAGGCATGTCCTACAATGGCCCCTGTCAGTGGACTCCTACGAATTTTACTGATACTGCAGGCCGCTGAATATTCATAGAGTCTATTTTCCACCTTCTTAAGAGCACGTGTCTTACCAAAGTCTCCAACATGCTGGCCACTTCTGGCTTATTTAACACGATTAGCATAATGTCTTTAGCATAGTACATCGACGCAATGCTCTTTGGGATATCACACGACCCAAATATCTTAGGTTTGCATTATGACAGAAGAAAGAAGAATTAACATCGCCCTGGGGGTAAATGCAAATGTATATCGTTGTCCAGTCCACAGAATCACACACTGCTTCAAACTGTCTTTTCCAACGGGGATAGGAAACCGAGCACTGATCAAGTCAATGGCCATATCCCATGTACCTGAGGCCAGGTTAACCTTTTTAGCAAGAAATACCTCATTTGGCAGGGCAGCTGCAATACTGGCTGCAACTTGGTTGAATTCGTGGTAAGATC
Source organism: Micronycteris hirsuta (assembly GCA_004026765.1). Lineage (NCBI taxonomy): Eukaryota > Metazoa > Chordata > Mammalia > Chiroptera > Phyllostomidae > Micronycteris > Micronycteris hirsuta. The sequence goes on along the minus strand of PVJI01006059.1, from coordinate 76,294 downwards.
AGCGTGGTGTTTCTAGAGGCACCAGAGTGGTGACTTAAATGGAGTCATGACGGGGACCATTATGTTGAGTCCTTTAGATCCTTAATGGTAGCACTGACTATTGTCCTCACTACCCCTGGAATGCAAATTATCTTTTACTTAATACCTTATCCAGGAGTGGGGACGTTTAGGCCCTTATATTTGACCTCCCAATTATTATAGATAGCATTAACTCCATAGGCCAAGAACCCAGTGTGTGGGTCACGCCAATTACCAAGTACTTCTATCCTAATTGTAGTTCTGGGGACAGGGGTAATTACCACAGGGTGACGCACAAACCCAAGGAACAAACACTGAGCTAGACCTTTGCCAAGTTTATGTTTTACGTGGGCCCCATAGCTTTTCATCTTAACCAAGGGGCCACAATAATATGTCGGTCTTGAGGAATCAGTGTTAACCCCAAAACGGTGTCCAGCAGCCCCTGAAATATGTGGGCACTCCGTTTGCACAGTGTCCCTGCATATGTCGCCATCTGTCCTTTGGGGGAAGAACGGCAGGAGTCATTCCTGTGTAGCTTGTCATGGGGTGGCAGTCTTCCCTCCCAGAAGCCCCATTTCCTCTTCAATCAATGAGTCCAGGATCCAAAACTGGCTTGGGTCCAGAAAATGGGCAAAGAACCATGACTTCTTTTTTTGGGGGGGAGGGGCGGTGACTGGCCTTGGTCTTGGATAACGCAGCCTTGATTTCCTCTGATGGGACACGGTGAGCCGCACCTTCGCCGGATGCACTTCTATTCTGCCCCGACGGATGCCACGGTCATTAACAGTTCACGGCTCTCTCCAGATCACTGCTGGGCTGCCCCCCCAACCTGGTGGGTTTTTTATGGACATTACATCCAGCGGGCTTCTGACTGTGAAGTACTACCTCCTGGCCTCAATCGTCCCACTGCTATCAGCGAGCTTTGTCCTGTGATGGTTCCGCCTTTCTTCAGCCATGGACCCTAAACAAGGGCGTCACTGAACTTGTCTGTGCTGGTGCCCCTCTCACCGGAGCTTTCCGTGGGGCTTTGGTGACCTACACACCCTCTGGGTTTCCCCATGGAACATATTCACCTGGTGGGGATTCTGACTTCACAGAGTCTATCCATTTCAGCATGCCTACTCCCCCCAGTCTTTGAATAATTTCTTATTCAGTAGAAATTCTGGCATTTCAGCTTCGCTCAGCATGGACTATTGATTTTTCATGCTTCCAGACTTTGTAACAAGTCTGCCCTATTTCTGGGGTCCCTGACACAGTATCACATATAACATCTCAGAAGAATACTCCTAATTCAATAAAACCTTCCTTATCCGATCTTATGTTTTAGAACCCTTGCTCAAGCACCCCCATAATCAGCCCTGCACATACTCCCCATGCTTCCTGCGCTACTTCCAGGACACGCTGGCTCCGTCCTGACCCCCCTTAAGGTATAATCTGTTTCCCTCCCTCGTAGCCCCCCCCCCCACACTTCTGGTTTAGATCTAGTGGCCAGAGGGTGACATGGGCTAGATCCTGGGGGGAGCGCCTGGTGTTCCTCGAGGGAGAGGTCTAGGCATTCCCTTCAAGCAACAAAGGGATATTTCAGATCTCAATAGAGACAGGCAGACCACTTCTTCAGGCTCACGGGATTCAGAAGAATCTCGAAATTCAAGATTCTTGGAGACATCAGTCCAGCTGTCCCTGTCCTAGGTGTCTGTCACCTTCTTTCCTAACCAGAGCCCCGACCTTAGCATAACAGGCCTTCTTCAGCTCGGAGCTACAGCTTCTTCGGCGCTCAGTTACTCCGCAATTTAGTCCTGGTTCTGCTCGACGGCTGTCTCTGCCCTCCCAGGACAGGAGAGGAGAACCGCTGTCGAGAAGGTCATCGGGGTGTCCCATTCGGCTTTCTAATTGCTTGTTAATCTTTGTAACTCTTTCTGTCCTTTTTTTTCTTAGGCAGAGGTCAGCAAACTTTTTCTTTATAGGGTCATATGGTAAATATTTTAGGCTTTGAGGCCATAAAGTCTCTATCGCAACTATTAAACTTGACTTTGTGGCATAAAGCAGCAATAAATAACATGTAAATGCTGGGTAACGAGCAGAATCTCACCCATGGGCCACGGTTTGCTATGCCCTAGCTCAGTACATCAATCAAGCTTAACAATAGTTCCACTGTTACTGAACTACCAAGGAAAACAGAGACAGACTCATAGACAGAGAGCAGGATGACAGCTAAGGGGCGGAGGCGGGTGTTGGAGGTTAGGGGGGGAGGGATTGAGCAAAAAGGAAAAAGACTCGTGGACCTGGACAACAGTGTGGTGATTGATTTGGGGGGGGAGCAGAGGGAAGAGGGTATAAGGGGACTAAATGGTATTGGAAAAAATACAATTAAAAAAATTTTTTTAAGTAGTTTCATTGCTCTTCTAGTCACAATGTATCCCAGATTCTCAAACATTTCATACATTGCATTCTCTTCCACTGGGATACTACTCAACCCTGGTGAAGTCGACTGAACTTCCTCCCGGTGCCGGGGGCTATTTGTGCTCTGCTGGTCACGGACCCCTCCCTGTCCAGGTAAGTACTGCGACCTCCAGCTCCAAAACACCATCTTAACACCTGCTCTCGCAGAGCAAGCCCAGCTCCAACTGTCCCCGGATGAGTTGTCTGGGAGGCAGACCAAGATGGAGGTGAGTGTAGAGGACGCTCGTTAGAGAAGTCCCTCTGGGAGGGAGAAGAAAGGAGTTTGGGTAGAGGGAAAAGTTGAGCTGGGATACAAACCCAGACGACAGCCTCAGCCAATCCAGTGGGGAACTCTGCAGCTAAACCATCCCAACAGAGCTTTCCCCACGTTGGCCCGAGGTGGCCGAGCGTCCCCTCCCCCATCAGTCATTTGCTATAGGTCACTCCAGTGAGGTGTGGCCTCAGACAAGATGCTCTCTGCAGCTGATCCAATCCCCAAGTGGACCTGGAGCTGAGGGCTGTCGAGACAACCGTTCTCTGAAGGGGGCCCGGGCGTGGGGCCAGACTCAGCGCCCTTACCCACCCATCCCCCCTTCCTGCTACAGCCAGCCACCCAGGTCTCCCCCCAGCCACCAGGCCCTGCTCCTGCCTCTCCACTGGCTCTGGCTGCAGTTCATCCCGCAGAAGCTTTCACAAGGGCTGCGCCCCATGCTGCGTTCTTCTTTTGCTGACTGATACTCCCATCTTTCACCTGGCGCTCACCACTGATTTCTGGCTTTGCTCTGAATCAAAGCCTTCCTTACTAATGACTTGCAGAGTCCTCTCTGAGGCTGCTCTTGGGAAGTTTCTGAGCTGGGTGAGTGGGCAAGCACTGAAGGGAGGTTTCCCACAGCATCTGCTTGCCTTCAAAGGCAAATAATTACAGACTTATTGGGGGGTGGGAGTGAAAAACAAAAGATAGATCTATTCCAAGCTTTGGTATAAATGGTCAGACAGCTGACAAAATGGTCTCCTGGCGAGTGGGGCCAACAGAGCCGTCCAGAGCTAAGTAGGCAGCCCTCAGCGGAGGCTAATCTGGCCGGTACCGTGGGGCCAGGCTTTGCTGCCTACTTCCTCCCTCTTGTCAGCGGAGGTACAAAGCTCTTCACCTGCACTTCTGTGGGGGTGGGGCGGGTCGTGACCATTGAAGATGCATGTTCTTTTGAAAAGGTGATAAGCAAGTAGTACCTTGAAGAAATGGAAAATATTATTGAGGGGGAAGGAAGAGATATTCAGGACAAAACTATAGACAATGAGTTTTGGTTGATCTATGGAGGAAGGCAAACACAGTAAAAGAAAAAAATGAAGTGGAGAAAGGAGAATAGATGAAAAATGAAGTATGGGCAAGGGTGTGGGCGAAAGAGGAGGAGGAAGAGAAAGAGGGAGAAGCAGATGAAAAGGAGGAGGAACGGGACTGCGAGAGGAGGCAAAGGAGGCGGGGCAAGGGCCCAGGAGAGACCAGCAGGAGATCTAAGCATCAGGCAGGACATCACACTCCCTTTGACCAACCGCACCACCTCCAGGCTGAGCCCTGATCTCATCACGGACACGAAAGTGGCAATCTATAAAGCGGAGGCAGGCGAGGAAGCCAGGATCTTAGATGTTCTCACCTACGGCCCTGCCTGGCCCCTTGTTTGCTTCTCCAGTACAGCTTGTTGGCTGGGACGCAATCCTCCTCTGAGTCCAGAAGGAGAACCTGAAACCGGTTCCTAGAAAATCCAGGGAAAAACTCCAGCCTTCTAACGAAGCCTACAAGCCAGGGAGGCAGGAAATTCACATGCGCAGTGGGTCACGTTCTCTTGTTTCCCTTTCCTCTCACCCTGTCCTCTGAGCGTAGACTGGAAAACTCAACAATGATCAGAAATTCTTTTTAAGGTCAGGAGAGGGTGGCACATTACCTCAGACTGCAGATGGAAGACTTAAAGAATGCCTTGAAACAATTTAAGATAACTGGAATTATTTTTTAAATACAGCTTTACTGTGCTCCACTCCCCTGCCAGCAGTAAAGTGGACTCCTTAAGTAGGCCTTGTAAGAGCAGATGATAAAAGCAAAGACTCGAGACGAGCAAACGCCAGAGCACCCCAATCTGCTGCTCACGCCAGTCGCCAAGGACCTCGGACTGGGCGCACTAGAAACCAGCGCAGGTTTGCATATCCGCTTTGCCTCGATTATATGGGTACCCTGCTCCCAGTCAATCTCCTTCACTTCTGGCAATAATTATTTCCTATCCCAGCATTTACCCCCTCTTCTTCCCTTTCTTCTTGTAATAGTTTTAGCCCTCCAGGGTGTAATCATTTCTTTGATCCAGTGGAAAGAATCAAATTTGGTTTTGTAAAGATTCTCCCGGCTATAGCTCAGAACACTTGAAAAGGCAATGCTGAGGCCCTACAGTTCTGGCACCCCACTTCTCTGTGTTTACTTGGATGGAGGAGCCTCCCCGACCCATTTTTACCCAGATGTTAGAGACTTGAGCCCACCACTGTGAGATGCATATTAACCTCTGGATGATCGTCAAACCAAGGAAACGGACTCTCCTTTCCTGGCAGCACAGACTGGGGCATACACAGTTGTGCCGGCTCTTATCACACGTCAACTACAAGGTCACGAACATTCACGAGATGGTGTGAGGAAGTGGGGTTGGGTGGGCAGGAGGAGCTGAAAAGCTCTCTGACAAGGGGAGAGATAGGGAGGATGGGAAAGTCCTGAGGGCAGTATGTACTGGGAAGTAATCTTGATATTTCCATTCCTTAAATGCCTATTATGCGCCAGGCACTTTATATGAATTATCTTTAGTCCAGGTATGAGGTTCGGGCCAAACCTGGGTTTACATCTTAGCGCTACCTCTCATAAGTTGTATGATCTTACCAAATGAGCTTGCCTCTCTGGATCTGGGTTGTCTCATGTGTTAATGGGAATAACAACCCCTACTTTACAGATTAACTGAGAAGAATTAGTGCTGGTTAGTGGAAAAAATTTACTATAAGGTAGTCATTATTATTACTACCATTATCATCTTCATTCCTGTTCTGCTATCTAGGCCTTTTGAAAGGAGGAAACTGAGGCTCTCGGGAGTTTAAATAGCTCGTCCAAGGACACAGAACCAGTGGAGAACAGCCTGGGATTTGAGCCCGACTCTGCATGACTCTGCCCACTGTGTAATGACACCTCAGACACTCAAGGCAGTATCCATGGCAACTGCAGAGCAGCTTGGTGATGGTGCTTCTAGTTAATAGCAATACACCAGTTCAAATTCCGGGTGTAAACATCTTCATCCCCAATTCCTGACTGTTTAGGGATCAACTCAGCTCATTGCCCGGACCTCCAGAGAGTTTATTTGGCTCCAGTTAAAAAAAAAAATAATGAGTGATGGGTAATTTTCTATCTTATAACAGAAGACTAGACATTAAACATTAAAGGAAGACCCAGGAAATGTATTGCTCAGTATCTCTCTGCCTGACCATTTTCCTCATCCAAGTCCCCGTTTTATTTGTCATTCAACTAATATTCATCGAGCCCTTACCATCGAGCCTCAACTAATATTCATCGAGCCAGACACTGTTCTAATACTGAGAACATAGCAGCAAACAAGTAGACAAGGTCCTTGCCCCCAAAATTATCAGGAATCATGCTGAAGTCATTCTAATTCAATATCAAGACAGGAAGGAGCCTCAGAGGCCATCTTGCCAATACCGTTCCATCTAAGAATGCCTTCAATAAAAATACATAATTATAATAATTGAAGAAAAGCATAATTGAAGTAATTACATGAGTTAAATGAGAAAGAAAGAAGGGTCACAGACTTTAATAGAGGCGTAATGGATGGGTTTAGTTAATTAGGTAAGGCGTCTTCTTTATACTAATCCCTCCTAAACTGGACTTCCGAGTCACAGAGCTTGCCACATTCATCATACCTTTCAAGAAAAAAAATTGTCCACCCACAGCCTTCTCCTGAGGGGACTGGCCCTGGGGTGTTTGGGGTTGGCCACTTGTTGGTCAGCACAGACATCTGACCCAAGTGTGGTCACCAACCATGTGATACTCTTGTTAAAAAAAAAAAAAAGTCTATACAATAGAGGTAATATGACTTTCTAAGATATCCAGTATCTTTCTCCAGAGTTAGAACAGAAGGAAATTGATAGAATATATCAGTAATTAGGTCTTTAAATATACGAACTCAGTACTTAGCAAAACAACCATTGAGGGAAGTACCATCATTACCCACATTTTAACGTGAGGATATGGAGGGTAAGTGACTTACATGGTGAGGAGGGAGTGGAGCTTAGTGTCTGACACCGGGAATTCTAACTGCACAGCCTCTCCTCCTAGGAACTTTTCTGCAAAGAGTGGTAGGAGCTCTGAGATAAGGCACAATGAGAAGAAGCATCAAAAGAGAATAGTGCATCCTGTCAACATGTCAGAGTACAGATCAGAGTCTTGTTCCCAAGGGACAGTGGAGATGACCCAAGTGCTGAGCCCAACCGGGAACACGGGTAATGGATGTTCCTAGGGCCCCGAGCAGACCGTCTTCTCCATTGCTATGCGTGTCCTCTCCTGGAACGTCCACTTCCAGGGTCCCTTGGGCAAGTTCCCTGCAGCCCAAGTGCCTAGCACCATTTTCGAGTATGAGTTACCTCTAAAAAATCCCAGAATTCCAGACTTTATGTCATATCTTGTCCAACGACATTATATCTGGTTCTTGCTTTTAAAGCTCTTTGTCTCCCCTCTAGCAAAGACAAACTGCGAGTTCCTCCTGTTGAGAAGAGCCAGGAAAAGTATAACCCGGAGGTTAGCTGACGACCTGGACCTCTACCTCTTCTGTGTTCAGTGCGTGGAGAGCTGGCCGCTGACTGCGAAGCTGTCTAAGCACCTGGACGTCATTCTGCAGGGCACCTCCGCCAGCCACGCCCACCACGCCTCACACGTTTGCCACTCTTGGGCTCAGACCCAGCTGTACGTCCTCTGGGCATCTCTCTGCTTTCCATCTCACGTTCTCACGTTTCTCCGTCCATCCCAGACCCTTGGACTAGGCTCGTCCTGTTCCTTCCTTTCCTCTATTTTGGAGGGTGCCCTCTGGAGTTCTCATTCCTTGGAAGTGAATGACAGTAGTCCAGTGTGTCCCTTCCCGCGTATTGTCATAGGTCCCTAGTCACTGGTGGTGACTACTTCATCCTCTGTGTTCTAGCTTTTCAACCTCTTTCTGCTAATCTCACACACACAAGTCTAAACACACAACCTCCTCCGGCTCCCTTGGAAACCTCGTTTCAGAGTCTTTATTCGTTCAGAGTGGTCCATAGGTAATAACCACCACTTGTCTTTTCACCAAAAGGATAGCTGTTTAGACAAAGAAACCTCTGGGGACAGAATTGCATTTGTGCTAAAAGCGGGGTGTACTCTGGGGTGGGGAGGCACCTTGAGGGCAATTACCTCTGTTACAGACCATAACTGACTTCACTATTGGACCTGGGTACACACTGCTCTAACAGAAGATGAAAAAGCATTTACTGCTTGCAGACCAAGAACGATCTTTACACATCACTCCTGACTACCATGGAAGTATGCCTCTACCCTACGTAAGTCCACAGGATGGTGATACTGAAATCTCTGTAGGCAACAAAATGCTGTTTTTAGCAAGGAGAATGCAAACATGTAAACAACAGTTCATGCTGTTTTAAAATTTAACTAACTTAAAAGAAAGAAAATGTAGGGAAAGTTTCTCCTTCAAATTTTCCTTGATTTTTCTCGCCTGGTGAAGACAACAGCTGTGCCAAGCTTGAAGCTTATAGCTGTAGACACTTCGGAGTTACGCAATCATAACAAAGAGCGTGAAGTATTTTCTTTGAGAGGCGGACGTGAAGGGGAAAAAAAAAAAAACCCTGTGTGGTCTGACTTTGAGGTAGAGAAGCCGGTGGGATTATATGAATTCAAACTTTCACAAAAAGAAAAAGAAAATCCTCACTTCGGGATGAGACAGGAAGCCTGGCCATTTCCAGGCTAGCTCTTTTTGGGATGAGAAAAATGAATATGTCAGAAAAATGAAATGTCAGAGAGGACATGGCATATGGTTCGTAATTACACAGGGTTTCACTATTGCTCAGAATCTGAGCCCGCAGTTTACTCTAGCGGACTCCAGCAATAAACACATAAAAACACCAATTTCTAGGGGATAAATATTTTCAAGGTTCTCAACATGATCCTCAAATCAGCTCTTGGATACGGGTATTATCAAGCCCATTTTATAAATAAGGAACCAGAGGCGCACCGAGATTAAATGGCTTGCCTGAGGACACACAGATGTTAATTGCACAGCCAGAGTGAATTTTGTGACTTCAAATCCTGGGCTCATTTCATTAGGCCATGAAAGAACGGGTATACTGGCCGATTAGGCTAAGTCATTGGATCACCCAAGCAAGTTGCTAGTCTGCATATACCTCCCATCATGACCAGGGCTGCAAAACCCAGAGTAGATTTTTGGCGCATTAGAGAGAGACAAGAAAACGAAAGGATTCGCCCGCAATGGTAGCATAACTACTTTTGTTTGCTCAACTCCAGGTCGGACAAAAAGGTCAATAGCTTTCAAATGGAATGCTTCATCTAATGACTTTCGTTTTCCGGGACACTTAATTTTCATGCAAACTTTATAATTCCTAGAAAAAAATAAATGTTGCATTCTATCGTTAATCAAATGTCATGGAGTTCCAGCTATTAAACAGACATTGTCCTGAGTCCTGGAAATAGAAAGAAAACTAAAAGGCACCCTGGACTAAGATGACTTCCTAGTATTGTAGAAAGAAGGAAAAATTATTGCACAGGACAAGTATAATAAAACAGAATGAAGGAAGTCCCGAGGAGAGACTCTGCCAGGGGAGTTTGGCTTTCATGGTGGGGACACGTGCCCAGCTAAAGTCTCAGTTGGTCACTTAATCTACGATGTACCAGGACAGCCCTTGTAAACTGGGGCTCCCTAAAGGATTAAGGCCTAATGAAGACCTAGTGCCTTCAGGCAAGAGTTGGAAAAAGTCGGATAGAACATATTTTTATGGGTGTATTTATATATATTTAAATTTTCTGTATAGTATGATGTATTGACACCTTAGAAAACCTTTCTAGCTGTGGAGAGATGACCCCTTGTAGGGCTAATGGGTTCTTAGAGGAAGGAGTGAGCCCAGCCCGGAGCACGCCTTCCATAGGTAGACTACACACTCCACAGCCCTGCCCCCTCCATCCGGCCCCGGGTACCCCTGTAGGCAACATAATATGCCTTTTTGCTTTAATTATCCCAAGGCCGGGTACCAGACAGTAGAAAGCATCCCAACATCCACTGAAGTCATTCAAACTAGCCAATCCTGAACTATTTATTCTACCCGGCTTTGCTTTTCCAGTACAGACCCCAGTAAAGGTCATGACCTAAGCTTGCTTCCCGCTCCTGTCTTCTGCCTCCTGACCACTCTGCTGTCTTCCCAACATAGTCCCTGATGGCGGTTCATGGTTCCTGTCTCTCGGACCTGTGACCACAGTAAACTTGGCTCTCCTGAGCCTCTCCTGGGTCTCCTCCATGGCCACACCTGTCCCTCATACAAAATAGCAGCTCACAGTTCTCTGTCCCAACCACTCAACTTTACCTGAGTCCGGATACCTTTACTTTTGGAATGGGGACAACAGCACCCACCCATAGAGTTGCTAAAACATGATTGTTCACGCATGTTAAAAATCTAACACAGTCCCCGGCACATTGTCCATAACTGAAACTACATTAGTTCTCCTCCCTGACTACAATGATACCATTCTCACGCAAAACTCTCCTGTCCATCAGCCGCTCTAAAATTCATCTGATGGGAAGACAGTGGGTCTTTTCAATCTGAGACAGAATGTCACAGAGACAAACGTGACTGTCCACAAGCTTGTCTCTCTTTCAGGGACAGAAAACTGAGGAGCAAGAACTGGAAGGGAACGAAAATGCAATTTAAGTCTCAATCAAATAAAAATTCTATAGCTTTGGAATCAGAGAAAACTCTTAGGACGGACTCTTTGTAGTACAATAAATGTATCTGACTGGCTTCTTTAAGTACCTACTTTGTCAACCTTTTGAAATGAAGGTTGATTAGGTTCAATGGGGAATCTGCGTTTCATCAGGGAAATGGAACACGACGTCCTTGGCTTTGTCTCCCGAGGAGCAGCAATTTGGGGCGCTGTGTGCAATGCAGGAAGTAAAAACACAGGTCGCACTTTTATCTCAGGCATGACAAACGGAGGCGTACGTACGCACAGCCCAAGAAGTATGGAGGGACACAGTGTCTACTCTCCCCAAACAGACCTCCTGAAAGGGGGGACCTCCCCAAAGAGGCCTCCTGAAAGGGGGGACCTCCCCAAAGAGGCCTCTCCAGCCTTTGCCGTTACAAATGGTCGTTTATGAGAATGGCAGCAATGCAAGGGGAGGAGACACCTTGGACTGAGTGGATGTGTTTACACGTTAGCGAGGAGAACTTGGTTACCGAGGGGATAAATGCAGCAGCAACAGCAGGTTTTGTCAAAAAGAAACCCAGCCCCTTCGGGTTGTTTCTCAAATCCTCGCTTCTTTTGAGGAGGTTTAATGCATAACTTAAGAGATTTTGACTACCTCCTAACTTGAGCAAGTAAAAAATAAAAGTGTAACAGAAGAAAAAAGGGGGCCTGTCACACACCTGGTTTGTCACACGATGGGGACTTGTGCACTCGCTGTAGCAGGTTAATTAAGGAGTCTGTTAGCAGCGAAGTAACGGCTGGCACGCTCCCAAATCTGGCTCATTCTAGCCAAGACAGAGACATAACTGATGTTTCTCCAATACCACCAGCACGTGTCACCTCATCTAGAGAAAACGCATTATCCTTAACAGGCTTAAAGTCAGCTCGGAGGCCGAAATGTGGCCCATGTTTTCGGATCAAGTAATAGGCCTCTGAGAAGCTGAGTAAGCTGTTTGGCTGATGGAACAGTGCAAATTGAAGGGACAGTTCAATGGGCTGACACCGGTTAAGAGAATCATTTAGTCAAGTTCATGACATATTCTCCCTCAATCCTGAACCTTTAAAATCAAGTTGACCCTCCCATGGAGCAAGCGGCTGATGGCCAGTTGACAGGAGAAATACAGGTAAGCCATTCCCCGTGATTGTTCCAGCCCTGAGTGCCCACGCGGGCCCAGGGTGCATTTGGAACACGTGACTGGAGCAAAGTGCAGTGAGCAGGAAAGGCAATTGGCTACAATGTGTGTTAACGAGCACCAGGGCATGCACCTGGTGCTGCACCTGGCGTTGTGGGTGCAGAGGTGAATGAAACCAGACTGCCCACAGCGAGCTGGGTGGGGAACACATATGGGGAACGTGGTTACATTGAGACATAGCAAAGTTGGATATAAACACAATTACCAAAATGGAAGGACAGCCACTGTCAAAGCAAGGGGGTAAAGCCGAAGTCAGAGAAAATGCTAGAGAAGGGTGCTCTTTAAACACTAATTAAGAGTTTGTCCTGTGGTCTTTAAACACTAGTTAACAGTGGGCCAAAAAGGAAGGCAATCCCAGCGAAGCAGACAAGCGCCAGTGCGGTGGGTGACTACGCATCCTGCGGCTTGGAACAACAGCGTGGAGGATGGGGTGGCTCGCATGGAGAAGCTGCGCCCTGACTCTGAGATTTGGACTCTTCGGGACAGAGAGGAGGCATCTTGATCCCTCCCACAGTGTTGCGGAAAATCCCTACCCCAGCACCGCACCCAACTGAGACCCCAGTCCTAGGGAGACCCAACCACAGCTGACAGCGTCCTGCCTCCTCTAACGAGATTTAATTGGCTTTATTTTTCCTTGAGAACTATTTTCTTTCAGCCAATATTCATGGAGCACACTGTGTGCCAGCATTAGGGAAGGCCCTGCGAGAGAAGCAGGGGCATTAAATGGAATTAGCAGATAGGTTACAAGTGCGTCTGGACCCAGACGGTCTGGGTGCAAAGTCTGATTTCAAAACTCACCAGCTTCAACTTCCAATAAGGGACTTCATGCCTTTAAATGGACATGATACTGTACTTCACTGTGGCACAGCTAAACGGACTGAATGAAACAAAGCATGCGTGATACTTAGAACACTGCCCAGTACGAAGTACGTGCCCAGGAAAGGTTGGCTGCATCCATCATCTTTGGGTGGCGGGATGAACACGGTACAACTTCACTGTTTTGCTTTTTGGAGTTAACTTGCAACTGAACTGTTGAATACGTAAGTACATTTGCTTGTCCCTGGCCTCCTTGCTGGTCTATCCATGGTTTATTCCCTGCAACAGGAGTAACACCCTTTCTTCATGGCTCCAGAGGGTGTTTTCTGGACGTTTTGAAGAGCTTATTTTGATGGGCTGTTTCTCCTAGGAAATCATATTCATTTCTCACAGAGCATCAAGAACCCCCAATGCTAAACAAGTCCTACTCAACTTGATCCTACACTCATATTCCCACTGACAGGCAACAAATGCTATTTGCAGCACCTGCAAAACTCATTTATTTCAACATGAAATCATCTTGTTCCGGAGGAATTGCAGCAAGAAAGGTAAGGACCACGGGACTTTTCAGAGGTTGGTGGTTCCTGGAATCTTACGACCCAGGGGCTGACGTTGGCGGGATCTGTCTGAGTCTCACATGTAATAGAAGCAGCAAAGGAGAAGGACTAGAAAGTTATGTCTGTTTTTGGCAGGAAGCAGGGAAGAGCGGGGAGAGGATGTGAGCTTGGGGGCAGCGTGAGGAAGGAGTCAGCAAGCCCCACGGGGCTCAGAAACCCTCATGGCAGAATCTGAATCCAAAGAAACCATGAAATCCTAGAATCAGCCTTAAAAAGGGTGCTTCTTCCTCTGATTCCTGAGCCTGAGTGATTCAGAAGGAGCCCAGTGCATGGGGAAAGGGGGGAGGGGGAGGACAGGGAGAAGGACTATCAGTGGCAACAAATACCGAGCAAATCAGCTCAGGCAGCATAATGGCTGCAAATCTGTGCCAGCGTCTACAGCAGGACACCACCTGCAAGCTGGTCACTGTGACATTCTGAGAGCAAATCCAAGGGAGGCGTTCGCGGTAACCGGCAGCTGCAGGACTCCAGGATACAGCAACCTGGGCAGAAAGTGACCAGTGTCGCCAAAGAGTTCTCACACCTAGCGGTGCATCTGAGGGTGGCCATTGTCCCATGAACAATAGATGATTTAGCTACAGCCTCCTGCCTACCCTGCCAGAAACTGAAATATAGGATCAGGGAGACAGACAGAGGTTCTAAATGAAGCGATGATTTAAAAAGAGAAGACCTCAAAGTCAGTCTTGGACGAGACATTGACCTTCCCTGCCACGGTGCTGTCTCATTAACCCCCACTCCTCCTCTAGGGAACGGGCAGAAGTCACCTTTCTAAAGGAAAGGGACGGATTATCCGCCCCCACCCCGCCACTGCCCGTCTCTATGAAAAGTGAGGTCAGAATCCTAATCCCTAGTAGACTCCCCAGCAAAAATCACGCCTTGGAAATCCATCTCCTCTCAGACTGTAATGTAACTTCCCATCTGTAACTGAAGTCCCCAAATTCTTTGAAAACTTGGACTTCTCCAAGGCGAGGTGGCATTTTAAGCAAGTGACCATTTAGACCTCAGCGAGAACTTACAAGCAGGTTTTAGTATGGCATTAGAGTTCTCCCTCAGTTCACATTTGCTAAGTGAGTCTGGGTCAAAATTCGAGAGAAAGAAGTCATGAATACCCAGATGAACTGCAACACAGACAAAAAGTTTAAACAAAAAATAAATTACATAGCATCAAAGGAGCAGGGCAGAAAGCTAGTCACACACAATACAGCTGTTTTTCAAGGAGGGAGGAGGTGAGGGCCAGCCCCCGAGGGGGTGGGCCGAGGTCCTTCTGACCCTGATGGATGGCCCTGGGCTGTATTCGCACTCATGTAGAAAACTGGAGCGAGCTGGCTCCAGAATTTGGTACATCTGATTTCCTTCCTGTGTCCATCCTGGCACCCAGTTCTCTCCCTTCCTGCCTGTGGGTCTCGTTATTCAAAATTCCAAGCAGAGGAGAGCAAAACCCCTTCTTCCTTTCCTCTCCTCTCTCTCTTTTCCACTGGAAGGAATAAAACCATCATTTTGAGGATTTCTTCACTTAGTGGCCAGAGGGAAATTTCATTTCTCTTGGTGCTACAGGTTATTTTTCCAGAGCGTTCAAAAGCGACAGCGACAGTTCTGAGAGCGTCTTCATCAAATTTGCCGTGGCGCCGTCTCTGCTAAATTGGCCTGTCCCTCCACCCCTCCGCCAGGCTCCCCCGCTGCCTCCTCCACGGAGCTTGCTTTGAACCAGGCACGATTTATGTGCCGCTCCGCCTCTCCATGGAATTACTCTGCTACTTTTTCAGGCAGATCTTAGGAGATTTCAGTTCCCATCCTAAGGGGTGGGGCAGTGGGGCTCCTGGATCCTTCCTGGGGTCCCTACTGGGTCCACATCTACACTCCGTCCAATCATGCACAAGCCCCTTTCACAAGACACCTCCAGGAAGAGGGGGGGGGAACAGGGCAGCGCCATGCCGCTGTAAAAGAATGTCATTGTACTTTCACAATCTCTGCTAATGTATCACCTTTTGGAAAAATCCAAAGTCCCTTGCAAAACGGGGAAAGTATGCATCTTCAAAGTTACTGGCTACCATTTGGTTTCACCTGAGAAGCCTGAAAAACCTATCCAACCCAGCTTCAAAGAGGATTATGTTACCAAAAGTCGCCCCAGAAGATTCATGCTAACCGACAGATAAATGAAAAATGCACACCCAATCAGCTGCACATAAGTCTGATTTTAGGCAACCAAACAGATGCATGGAGAGACCAGGTTTCTAACCTCGCTGCCTAAGAACAAGCATGGTGCTTGAAGCACAGCAGGGATTTGAACGCGTGGGAAAGAAAGGGGGGTTGAAAATACCTCTGCACATCCCCCTGCCCTCCGCCCCAGCATCCTTTTACTCCACATCAAAAACACTCCGGCTCTGTTCTTCTCAAGTTCAAATCCACAGTGGGAATGGGGTTCCATCCAGCTGGGGAGGCACAGCGTCCGGGGTGACCTCAGAAACAAATAGGCTCCGCACTGTTAAAACCTCACAGACTGAACCCAGCGACTTGAACGGCACGAGACGGTGTGGGGGAGGCAGTGATGGACAACGGGCTAAGACCTCCCTGGGCTGGACACGCAGAAATGCCACTGGAAATATCAAGTGTGTCTCCGGTGAACTTTATTTTTAACACAAAGACCTTTCTCTGCAGGAGGACACTTGCTGAAACGTGATCTAAACTCACTTCAGGAAGAAAAAAAGTACATGCCTGGAATTGAAACCAAGAGATTTCTTTCCACCTCGGAGCCCTGGGCCGGCGGGGAAGGTGATTCCTTTGAGCTGGGCTGGAGGCGATGGCCCCTAGGTCCCGGCCAGCTCTCCAGTTCTGCCTGCCTCCCTGCGGCTCACTTCGGCACCGCTCCCGAACATGCCTTTGTTCTAGCCTCGAGCTTTGGTTTCTGCCACCAAATGGGCCTTTCCAGTGTTAAACCCTGAGTCTTTTTTTTTTTTTTTTAAGGCATATGCCTTCTTCCTCTGGTCCCCTTTCTATTCTTTTCGTTGTATAAATCGCCTCTGCGGTTTTCCTCCCAGAGATCTGGCGGTGGGGCGGGAGTTCACCTGCCGAGCTCTCTCCTCTTCCTTGTTTTTCCCAAGATAACCATCAAGACCCTTTTGGTTGTAAGGGTTTTGCTTTTAATAACCACAGAAAGAAAACAGCCCCAAAACTACCAGTGACAATAAATACAGTGAAGTTACAAATCTTAAGAAATCCTTCAGAGTTCCAACAGCATTGCTCTCTCGGCTACAGTTATGGCTCCCTTTAGGTTGTAGCTGGAAACTACATTCGATTTCTATTTCCTGTTTTTATTTTTAAAGTCCGAGCCTGCTAACCTGCCACCCTCCCACACACTGACTACCCGGAGGTGAGGCCTGAGCCATGTTCCTCGTTAGGAGCCTTCCTCACCTCCCCCCTCGTGCAGAATGGGTCCTTTGGCCTTAGATATTTAAATAAACATTTAACCTCTGCCTAAATTCCCATCTTAAACATCCCAGTTTAAATTGGTACTTAAGCTTATTGACACCAAGGGGCTAGTAACTACTTACCATGTTACCTATGTAGGGGTATTCATATTGAAAACAATGTAACATTCCAGAGCGGAAGAGCAATAAAAGGAATGGCACTCCAGTGGGGGAACGTCAGGCGTCACAGTCACAGGTGAGAGGGGAAATTGA
The DNA here is from genome assembly GCA_004026765.1 of Micronycteris hirsuta. Classification (NCBI taxonomy): domain Eukaryota; kingdom Metazoa; phylum Chordata; class Mammalia; order Chiroptera; family Phyllostomidae; genus Micronycteris; species Micronycteris hirsuta. The sequence goes on along the minus strand of PVJI01006059.1, from coordinate 59,496 downwards.
CTAAACACGCTGGAATTGTCCAAATGCCCGGGATGGGAACGCCTCGCTCAGCTCGGTCTCTGTCCACTATTTGACACTTTTAATATTAATGTGGATCGCAGTCCAGAGCTGTTCCAGCACATTCTTCACACCAAGATCAGAAGAATGTGGTTATAAAATGCGATCTAAATCCCAGTGGATGTGAATTGTAGCTAAATAGACCTGAAAGGAGCCAAATCAAAGGGCCGCCATCTGGCGTTCAGTCTGGCATCCAATTAGTTTGCACGAGGCACCCGCAGTTTGCTCGGCACCGTTCTAGGCACTGAGCACGTCGCGGCATGCCTTTGCCCTTCGTGAACTTAACCGAGGGTGCAGCACGGACAAACAGAAGACCGATGCTTGACGATACACGCTAATGGTGGAAGGCGACAGGTGCAAAGAATCCAAAGCAGCCGCCCACCGGAAAATTCCACGTGCCCTGCTCCCTGCCACGGCCGTGGGCAGCAAAGGGAGAGAGAAAACGCAGCACCCGGCAACACCAGCAGAAGCCGCCTCCTTGGGAGGGCCGCGGAGAGAGGGCGTGTTGGGCGGTAATTTGCAGCATGGCAACGGGCTTGGCAAAGTGGCGTGCGCAAATGTTTTGTACGTTTAATTATATGTGTGGGGTGAGAGCTACAACTGTTTAATCTCTGTCAGTTGTGCTGGGGTTTTTAAAGTCCAGGTGGTGGAGTCACTTGCTCAGAGAAAGTCCCTGGGAGATAATGACGACAATCCCAACAACAAAAGAATGCCGAAGAGCTGGGGCTGGAGTCGGGGCTCCGGCGGCTTCGCGGAAATGCATGTTTTGCTTGGTAGTTTATGGTTTGTAACTTATTAAAGCAACTGGTTAAATAAGAAGGATCCCCGGAATTCCTCAGTTCATCTGTGACGGAGGGAGGCTGAAAGGGACTGAGAAACTGATACCAAGAATTCCTGCAGCTCAAAGTGCTCCGAAGTCCCTACTGCGCACCTGCGGGTGAACCGAGGCCTCGCTGTGGCCACCTCCCTCTGGGTGGCAGAGCCACTTAATGGCAGAGTGGGGGTCTCCAGGCTTCAGCCTCCCTTGACCAAGGCCCTAGCCCCCACCCACACCACCCCATCTCTGCCCATCCTCTGTCAGGGCTTTGCTCCGTCCACTTCTCCTGAGCACGTTTGCTCCTTCTTCCCCAGATAAAAGGGGGTCTTCCCACCCAGGGCAGCTTGGTCCAAGGGTTAAATGTCTGCAACCCCATCAATCTCCAAGTTGGCGAAACCCCAGAGGAATCCATCAGGCACCTTGCTCATCTACTCTTCCTCTGGGAGCTGAGGGACATATCAGGATACATTTCCTGACTTCCTGGGACCTCTTGCCTAGGGAGTGGAGGGCAGACTCTGTCCTCACCTCCTTTCCCAGGATTCTCCGAAGTCCCCATCGCAGTTCTTCCCACGGGGGATGTAGGAAACTCGGTGCAAAGAGAACCCCAGGTAAACTGCTGCAGCATCACAGAATTCCTGACGCAGCTATGCAAATTAGGCCCCTCTGTGATCCTGGGTGATTTTAATTTAAGGCAACGTGCTAATTAAGTACTAAAATGAGCAAATGAGCGGTACAGGCGGCAAGTGCAAAGGGAGTTCAGAGTGGGAAGAAAGTTCATGTCCCTCTCAGTTCAGTTGGGAGAGAAGGCCCAGGAATTCTATTCTCTTTGCCCTTGAATTCTCTCCTTATTCCCTCCTTTAACACCACACCCTCCCCCGACCCCTCACACACACACATCCCATTTCTTCTCAGCAATAACATGGGCGTGTAAACCCCAGGAGACCTTAGCTACACGAGTATCCCCAATCTAAGCCTGACACTGGCCCACCAGAGTGAAGCACACAGCGGACACCGGCTCCTGTCCCGCACTGTGCGTGACTCGGGGAGCACAGCACTAGTGAGAGGAGCTCGCCGCCGTCAGGAAGCCCGCAGTTGGGGTGAGGGGAGGGTGAGCGGACCGCAGGTCACGGGGTTCAGGGTGAGAAGTGTGTGCAGGGCGGCAGGTACAGGCTGCCGGGGAAGGAGCAGAGAGCACCAGGTACGAGGACTCTGTAGGGGGGGCGAACAGCCTGCACGCTACCCTCCCGAGGTGGGAAAACCCTCTGGAAACTCAAAACAGAGAATGAAAGAGCAGGCGGGTGAATATACATGCAAATGAGATGTAAGAAGATGGCAGACTTGTTCAAAGAACAGCGACAATGGGGTTAGCGTGCAGAGATAAACCCGAATGCTTTGAAATGCTTTGTGGCCAACAACAGCATACTTTGGTGAGCATTGGTACTGAAAAAGAAAAAAGGGATAAGCTCTAACAGCACACATTTCTCATAAGATCTGTGTCCTTCCATTGTCATCGGAGAGAAAATTCCCATCACGGTGATGCAAATAACCCGGTTTGAGGGCACAAGAGCTGCAAGCAAGTAAATGTCATAATCAACACTGAGGGCAACTCAAAACCCACAGATGGAGGACCCGCCGCAACACTGTGACAGCCACCAACATGACCGTCTGATGCAAGTTCCAGGCTGAGCCTGTTCTCGACTGTGGCGACTCGACCACAAAGGCCTGGGTCTTTTGTATGTGGCTGAGATAGGTTCCGGGTCAACTGGGAATAAACAGGAACTTCACCAAAAGATGCTGGCACCACAGATGCCTCAGGTGACTATGATTTCATCGAGTCACACACACACATACACACATCTGTCATGTCCTCGTTAATAATTATGAATCATGAAACCTGACCAGTTTGACTGAGAGTCCACTGAGGTTTCCCCATCAAGCACTCAGGCCTCTCCTGAAACCGGAGTTCTGACCGACAGCTCAGACTGTCTAACTGCAGCCCTAACCCCATCAGGTGGTGCCTGGAAACGCCTGAAGGTCGTCTGGAAGGTCCCTGACCCTGGAGCAGGGACGGAGTCCTCCAGTGGAAGCCACTGTCGGCAGGGAGAGTGGATGCTGTTCGCAGAGCACACCAGTACCAGGGCAAAGGAGCTGGCTGAACTTGAGACCTCACCTGCGAGTTCCCTCTCGATCTGGGGTAGAGAGGTGGCCCCAGAATTCAGAATCGATGTGGGACAGGTGATCAGAAGAAGTTGGATTCATCCTGGAGGCACAGAAAGAGCTGAAAGTGACATCCCAACGGGCCATCACTGATACTGGGGATACGCAGGGAGGTCCCAGTAGTGGGACAGTGGTCTCTGAAGATCTCACAAAAGTGGCCCTATGAGGAAGCCAACATTTAAATATCTGCTGTGACCAAAGACCCTGGAAGCCAGAGAGAATCACTTGCCTTCCCCTCGTGGACCCTTTTGGACCTTCCTTCCTGATAAATATCCTTGGCACCGGCATCCCATACTCTTGGTCCTACACTCTTCTCATTCTGCATCCTCCTCCCTGGCCATTCGCTTCACTTAGTACCTTCCTTCTTATTACTTCCTGGCCCAGGAGGTAAAATAAATGCACATGGGAAACAGCTTTCCCCAATTCTCCCTCATGGATCTCGTTCAATGTGAAGTTCTTTGATAACTACATGTTACTAGGATGGAGTGAGAGCGGAAGTGGCCTGAACCCCAGCCCCAGTGACCAGCTTCCAGGTCACGGGCTGGTGAAGCTCTCGTGATGGGCAGGAGGCTAGTGGTTCTTCTCGAAGCCATACCTGAGATTTTTCTGGCGTCTTTCTTCTTGGAGAGTATGTTAGGGAGTCCGAGACAATGTCGAATTCATCCAAACAAGCAGTACCCACAGCCCACAGCTGGACACAGAGCTCCAATCTTCTCGTGCAGAAACTGACCCAAGTGAGCTTGCTCCCCACGATTCCTACGAGATCACCTCAGAAGTGGAATCGCTAAGAGCGGATTTTCACCGCCTCCATCATGAACAGACAGAACGAACTTAACGTAAATGTAGCAAGACAACAACTGGAGGTATTAACTGTGCTCCTTCCCGCCCCACATCCAACTGTTTCGCTGCTCTTCCCTCCCCCACGAAGCAGAAACATCCATTTACCTCAAGGCGAGAGCGTTACAACAGACACACTAAAGTATAATGTAGCCTTTGAGTCTCAAAGTCTGTTTTGAAATGACTGCCAGAGACAATTGTTTGAGGAAAAAAGGCTTTTTTATGTTCCAAAGTTTTAAAAGACTCTGAGACTCAAGCCCATCCCATGAAAACACAGGCTCGGGAAGAACAGCTGAAGCATCACACCGTCCTACCCGGGCTCAGTGAAAACTCCATCGGCGGGGGTGAGGGGAGGTAACCAAAAAGGGAACGAAAGGAATTTAGACACCAAGACTTCTCTTTAAAAAAGCCCTGTCCTCTACCACCACCAAGTTTTAGGGAAGGGGAAGTGAGGAACTCCAGAAAAGTCTGGAAATCTAAGATCCGTGAGGATCTGTGCCCTCCGGGCCAGACAGGGCCCGGGAAAGCACCAGGGGACCAGAGACCCATGTCCTGCGGAGGCCGAGGCATCGAGCTACAGGTGGGTGTGACTTGTGTGGAAACGAAGGTCCTGATGCAGCCCCCCCCCAGGGGCCCACTCCTGAAGAACCTCTAAGGCGGCCTGTGGAATTTCTCCACAGACTCAGGGACCCGAGCAGGGAGCCCCTGGGGGACGGCTGGGCCTGGAGCGGCCTCCCAGGCAGAATGATCTGAGTGGGACTGTCACTCCAGGCCACGTGAAGATACCAACGCCCCGCGGGTGCCAGGGGCAAATGCGGCCAAGACCAGACCCCACGCCAACCACACTGATGCGACATAAGCCCCTGGAGATACAGAAGCCCCCAAGGAGAGAGGGAGGAGGGGGAAACTGAGTTGCCAAGTTCACACCAAACTGCCCCATGGTAGATTTCCTCAGTGAAATATAATTAATGCGAGTTATAAAATATACATTCATTCATATTTTGATACATTTGAATTTATGGACTTAGATTTTGTAACTTCTCCATAGTTTTGTTTGTTTTGCTTAAGTGAATTTTTAAAAACCACAGCAGGAGCCCGGGGGATGTGAGCGACTTTATGATGTCTGGGGCCCTCCGGGAAGCCCGGTATGCCGGCTGGTCTAAATCTCTACGCTTTAGAAGCCTCCTGTCAGCATAACTTCCAACACCCACACGCTTCCCCTCCCTCCCTCCCCCAAAGACAGTCCAAATGCCTTAAAGCACGTGATATATGAGGATGGCCACTGGGTAGGGTTTGGCAGAGAGTCTGCTCCTCACCCCCACCTGCAAACAGTCCCAGAGCCGTGGTCTGAGCAAAGGAGCTTCTACCCACCGTTCACACAAACCGACCAGGCAGAGTGGACATGCACTGTGCCAACGGAGCAGTCACATGGACCGCCCTCGAGACACTGGTTCTGCCGCGTCCTGCCTGGGAGCTGCGGTGGAGTGGAGAGAAGAGGGCATTAGCATCTTAGCATCGTTCGCTCAGGGCGGCTACTGTGGTTTGTCCCAGTCAGTCCTCTGCTCCGCTGCTGCTGTCTGCTGCTCCACCACCCGTGGGGACAGCTCTGCTCTCCCACTGTGCGCCCACAACAGGACCCACCCTGCAGTCTTCAAAAAAACTGTGGAGCCAAGCCCGGCTGGTGTAGCTCAGTGGATTGAGCGCGGGCTGGGAACCAAAGGGTCCCGGTTCGATTCCCAGTCGGGGCAAATGCCTGGGTTGCGGGCCAGGTCCCCAGTGAGGGCCATGTGAGAGGCAACCATACATTGCTCTTTCTCCCTCCCTTCTCCTCTCTCTGAAAATAAATAAAAAAATAAAATCTTTAAAAAAAAAAAAAAACTGTGGAGCAAGGGACTCTAGCCTCCCATTGGGTGGGGCCCTGCCCTTCTGCATCTCAGGTCCCAGGGCTCCTGACTGCTCTCCGGGGCTCAGCCAGGTCGTCCCCCGCAGCAGGCCCCTCCCTGGGCTGAGCTTGCCCAACTTTGAAATGGACTGGATTTTCTCAAGGCGCTTGCTGAGGATGAGGAGCCAAAGAAAGCAAAAGATCCCTAACACTCGGGCTTTGGCATTTCGAGTCAGCGCTAAACTAAATGTAAATCGAATCTGAATTTTAAAATCTCAGTCTCTCAGAACGAAGCACGAGTTTCATAACCTTAAAAAAAAAAAAAGGAAAGAAAAAAGAAAAAAACCCTGGGATATTCTTGGCCAGCTACATTCCCTCGAGGTACTTTGAGGATTAAGTTAAGTTTGATTAATGCAGGAAACAAAAATTCGTCGGTTATAAAGTGATACTTAAATAGAAGTTATTGCGCGTTTCAACATTAAATCTGAAAGGTGTCCTCTGCTGCTTAAAATAAGTGAGAAATATGTGATGTAGTTGGATGAAACATATATTAATCTTTTCTAAAATAACTAATCACAACTGGGACAGGTAGCGGGTTTAGGGAAAACAAAGACCGCCTTGAATATCTTTTCTCTCTCCAAATTTTTAAATGGAATGTTCGCAAGCTCATTAACTTTCATATTAGCAACTTGCCTGCCTCTGAATTTCCTTCTTCTATCCTGAATTGCAGAATCTACTCACTAACGTTTATGGGACATTCGCCGGGGTACCAGGCAACGGGGATACAAAGAGGATTAAAACACAGGCTAAGTCTTAGAGGACTGAAAAGTATCAAAAGGTACATCTGCACAAATGTGTGTAACATAATGGGAATGTGGTGTAACGCTTACATGCATACCTCATGATGGAAATCCAGGGAAAGGGGCAATGAGCTCACCAGGGGTGGGTCAGGGAAGGAGAGAGGAAAATAAGTGCCTGCAGAAGCGAGGCCTCCCGGGGGGGCAGGGGTTTCTCCCGTGGAGAGCAAGCATTCTCGGCAGAAGGAAACACAGACGCACAGACATGGGGTGGCCTTGGCGTGGTCCATGTTTTTGGTTCTTGGAGAACCGGCGCCGAGACCGTGTGGAATGGAGCGACAGCATGAGAGGCTGGGGGCGTTGATGGGGACCCCATGCAGGAGAGGACCTGGATTCAGGCTAAATAGTTTAGTTTTTATCCTGAGGCATCACTGATGCTTCTCCTGAGGGCAGGGACTTGATTCGAGGGAGGACGGGGGGGGGGGGGGGGGGGGGGGGAGGTGATGGTGACAAAGAAACCACGTTGCAATAGTAGAGGCAACGTGGGGAGAGGGGCAGTACTTCTTTTCCTGGATTAATCTGGTTTCCGCTGACTAACCCCTCACCAAATAACTGGCTAAAAACGTTATTAGTGGGCTAACATGAACTATAGATTGAGCCATATGAAACTGCCATTTTTGTAGGCCTACAATGGTGGACCATCGGCAATTTCATAGGGTTCGATATAATATAAAATGATCATGAGCTACTCTGAATGTAGGAGAGCTAGAGGGAGCACACGCCTTGGAAAAATTGAGTTTCTAGTCCTGGGGATCATATCTGTGTAACCTGCTGTGTCCATCACCTGCAACAGAACTGCCTATAGCTAGATTCTTAATGCTCTGACAAGGAAAAAATCTGTCAAAAATACTGCTTAGTATTTTGCTGTTTCTTGTATCTCCCCTTGGCCGTTTGTTTATTTATTAGAAGTATGCTCTAGAAGGGGGCAGAAATCACAATGAACAGAGAATGAGAAAGAGAAAGTGAGATTCCAGATGGTAGGAAGAAGGGGAAAGAAGGAAAGCGAGGCAGTTTGCTAACTGTGGCTGCAGGAGGTGAGAGGTGCATTGTGGGGGTGGCTTTGCCTGAGGACACTCGAGGGGGATCTCTCTGGGTTTTAAAGAGAGGAAAGAAAGAGATCCAAGGCCAGTGATGAGCAAGTGCGATGACATTCCCAAGGAGCTGATGGTGTGGGAAGAGGACCTGGGAAGAGTTGGGGGACTATTTCTTGTCCCTCAGACGCAGCATGATATGGTTGGAATCCAGTCTCAGTAACAGCAACACACACCGCACACACGTGCACACGCACTCATCCGTACACACATACACGCTTCCTCTTCAACTGAAAATTAACATTAAACTGTTCTATTCAAGGAACTAAGATTTTGCTATCACACCCAAAGAAGTGACAAGCTGCAATTTCCCACCATGTGGTGCTACCCAGAAGGGGAAGGAGGGAGAACCACAGGAGGAGGCAGAAAGCAAGCAGGCCTGGGTATGTTGAGGTTGTGTTCTCCCACTCCCCCCCACCCATTGCCCCTCACCCAGGCCATACGGCGTGCCGCACCTGTTCCGAGAAATGAGCTCACACACAGAGCACACCCCCTTGGCTCTTCCCTGGAACCTCAAATATTCACAACCTATGGGGGGGGGGGGATGTGGTCCCAAATCAGAGGGCATTTTCAGATCAAGAAAAAAATCTCCAAGAGCCAACAGGCCTGCTAGGTTTCACATCAGGTCCTGTTGTTTGAATTCACCCCCTAGGTCTCCCCCAAACTCACACTCAAGGCTCCAGCATGGCACAGCGTTTGTAAAGGCAGGAGGGCACTGGCCAAGGATGCTGGACAGAGCCCAGATGAAGACCTTATCTAGCCTGCAATTAAGTAGGAGGCTTGCAGGCTTTGAGACACCAGAGGAGCTGCTAGGTTGGCCACAGTGCTTTGTAGTTCCTGCCATAAAGAGGTCTATGTCCCTGACCCTTGAATCCAGCTGGCCTTGTGACTCGCTTTGACTAAATGTGGCGCTGTGTGTGTGTTCTGAGCCTGAGCTTCAAGAGCTCTTGGGACCCTAAACCCATCACCACCTGAACAAGGTCAGCTAATCTGCTGGATGACAAGAGACAAATGACCTACTACCTCGGCCAGCAGCCAGCTGCCTGCCAGGCAGTGTGAGTGCGGCATTAACTGCCAGCTGAAGCTAGATGCAGGAGCAAAGCCAGCTGAGGCCCGCAGAAATCCCCAGTGGATCCCACGCCGAGCTGTGAGCTAAACCACCAGCCGGTATTTAAAGCCAGTCAACGTTAAGGTGGTTTGCAATGCTGCAAAAACGGACAGAAAGGTGGTTGGAAAAAAAGTGCAGCATAAAGTAACTATTTAGAATTCCTACAGAAGATTTCTAAATGTTCTAGAAAAAAAAAACAAACCATGAGTTTCTTATTTTAGTTATCTTGGATATACATTTTTCTAACAGGTAATTTCCTAGTCCTTTTGCAAAAATAAATACAGTACGATTTAACCTTTGTTCCGGTTACGACATGGGCAGGAAGTGACTACACTGCGCTGCGTCACGTGAAGACCTGCTGGCCCTGGGGAGGTAGGTCTACGCGGAGGAGCGTGAGTGCAGCAAGTTGTTTCTCCGTAGAAAGTGTCGTGTAGGATTCCCGTTCGTGGGTAGGAATCTCAACGTTAAATATATTATTTCTCCCCCAAATTCATCTTTATATCCAATGTAGTTCAAAGAAAATACTGAAGTTCTTAGCAAGCCCCGTCTAAAATCTACATAGAAGAACAAAGACAGAAGAAGAGCCAGAACACTGCAGTGGAAGAGAAACAGAGGCACATGCAAGATGGAGCCAGGGCGACCAAGGCCGTGCGGTGTCCATGCGGTGTCCGTGCGGTGTCCGTGCGGAAGGTGACAATCCCGCCAGCGAAACGGAAGAGGGAACACAGACCCATGCAAATGAGGGGGCGTGGTGTACGACTTCGGTGCCACTGCAAATCAATGTGGGAAGAGCAGTTGATTGAATGGGTACAGGGATTTCAGGATATTAGGACGCAAGCATATTCACCAACCAAAAAATAAAATTCGGTTCATACTCATACCATATATAAGGTGAATTACAAAGGCTTCAGTGTGAAACCTAAAACTTTGACTCTTTCAAAATACAGAAGAATACATGTGTGACATGGCCTGATAGTTTTTCCTAAACACGACACAAAGAGCAGCGAGCGTATGAAAATATTAAATCAATCACTTTATAGCCACAGCCTTCTATTTCAAATAAGTCAGAAAGTAAGCAAAAAGATAAAACATAGAATGTGAAGTTATTGCAGCATATTTAAGAAATAAAATATTAGTATGAAGATAAAGTACAATTCTATATACACAAAAAATAACCAAATAGAAATGTGAGCAAATGACATAAATAATTACTGCAGAAGAAACTTAAAGGACTCACATTTGAAAAATGCTCAGTGTCATTAGAAATTCTGAAAATACACAAAATTAACCATGTTTTACCCCATCTAGAGTGAAAAGTCTACTAAATTTGGTAATGTTGGGTTGGCCAAATGTTCGTTCAGTTTTTAAATAAAAATAAAACACATTTTTCATTTTCACCAATAATGTTATTGAATGACACATTCACTGTTTTGTTACCTTCTGCCATCTTTCAGAGAACTGCATAATTCCATCTTCCCAAAATTTTTTGTCTTTTTGAGCAAAGGACTGCTGCAGGTGCCTCTGCAGTCTTCCAGGGAATTGAAATTTTCTTCCATTAAAAGAATTTTGTAAAGACTCAAATAAATGGAAATCCAAAGGTGCAGTGTCTGGTGAATACAGCAGATGAATCAGAACTTCCCAGTCAGGCTGTAGCAATTTTTGCCTGGTCACTAAAGAAACACGCTGTCCTACTTTACCCCGATGGAAGGCCATAGGTTTTCTGTTGACTAATTCTAGATTTTTTTGTCAAGTGCTGCTTTCAGTTGGTCTAACTGGGAGCAGTACTTGTTGAAATGAATCTTTTGGTTTTCTGGAAGGAGATCATAATAGAGGACTCCCTTCCAATCCCACCATATACATATCACCTCCTTTGGAATGAAGACCAATCTTTGGTGTGGTTGGTAGTGGTTCATTTTGCTTGCCCATGATCTCTTCTGCTCCACATTACTGTAAAGTACCCACTTTTCATCACCTGTCACAATTTGTTTTAAAAACAGAATGTTTTCATTAGGCGTAAGCAGAGAATCACATGCAGAAATATGGTCAAGGAGATTTTTTTCACTTAATGAGGAATCCAAACATCAAAGCGATTAACATAGACAAGCTGGTGCAAATGACTTTTAACACTTGATTTGGACACTTCAGTAGGTCAGCTACTTCCCGTGTAGTATAATGTTAATTGTTTTTAAGTAATGTCTCAACCTGATCACTATCAACTTCAACTGATATACCAACTGTGGAGCATTGTCCAACAAGAAATCAGCAGCATGAAACTTCGCAAACCACTTCTGACACATTTGATCAGTCACAGCACCTTCTCCATACTCTGCACAACTTTTTTTTTTTTTGCATCTCAGTTATGTTACCTTTCTTGAAATGATAAAGCATAATATGCCAAAATGTTGCTTATTTTCTTCCACCTTCAATATTAAAGTGGCTACACAAAAATTCACCCATTTTGATGTTTTTTTAAAAATTAATTTTTAAAAAAATTTTTAGAGAGTGGGGAAGGGAGGGAGAAAGAGAGGCAGAAAAACATCAATGTATGGTTGCCTCTCACACCCCCCCAACTGGGGACCTGGTCCACAACGCAGGCATGTGCCCTGACTGGGAATTGCACCAGTGACCCTTTGGTTTGCAGGCCGGCACTCAATCTGCTCAGCCATACCAGTCAGAGCGATAAGTTTTTTTTGTTGTTTTTTTTTTTAATGCACACTGATATGACAGCTGTCACAACACAACCTAACAAAATCGTTTGGAATGGAGTTAAAAGACAACTAAGTGCTACTACAGCCGTCTTAAGGAAAAAACCGAAAGAACATTTTGGCCAACCCAACCCAAAGCGACAGTGAGAAGGGAAGCAGCAGGGCCCCCTCCGTCCTGCTGAAGAGGTGCGAATGTGCGCAGCCACTCGGGTGTTACTCTGTCAAGCTGAATATACTCGAGCCCTGGGACTTGCTGATGCTGCCGTGGGTGTGGGCCCTGCAGGAGCTCTCACATCATATGACAGCCCATGAGCACACATGTTCAAATCAGGCTCATTTGTAATAGCAGAAGGCTGGGTATCGTCCAAATGCCAATCAACCGAAGAATGGATTAGTAAAGCATGGTATACATAGAATATAATACCATACAGCAGTAGAGAGGAGTGAACTCCAACTATATCAAGAACATAAATGAATAAATGTGTGTGCATTTTTCTTTAACAGATAGAGAAAGCATGATCTATGTGCCAGGCACTGTTCTAAGTGATTTGCAAATATTAAGTTATTTAATCCTTATAAAAATACAGCCCTGGCTGGTGTAGCTCAGTGGATTGAGCGCGGGCTGGGAACCAGAGGGTCCCGGTTCGATTCCCAGTCAGGGCACATGCCTGGGTTGCGGGCCAGGTCCCCGTGAGGGCCATGTGAGAGGCAACCATACATTGCTGTTTCTCTCCCTCTCTTTCTCCCTCCCTTCTCCTCTCTCTAAAATAAATAAATAAAATCTTTAAAAAATATACAGTGGAACAGGTACTATTATTGACTCCATCATGCAGAGGAGGAAGTGGGCACAGAAAGTACAGGTAGCTAATTCAGTGAAAAAAGCAAGTCCGGAAGATGACACAGAGCATGACATTTTATTTTAGTAAAACCAGAAAAATAAACGATAGTCAATATTATGTTGTTTAGGGATCTATATGTAAGAAAACGCTTTTCGAAGAACAGGTGAAATGCATGCCCTAAATCTAGGAGCGCAGTGTGTCCAGCAGGGTAGCTGACCACCAGTGGAGATGTCTTTAAAGGTATTGGTGATATTCTAGCTGCGATATTCTAGGTAGTAGACTCATAGTTGCTGATTACATCATTATGCTTCATAACTTACATATGCATTACATATAATTTTGCTTGTATTAAAATTATGTTTTAAGAAATACAGCACCTGCATTTTGTGACACTTAGGTGAACTGTTCAGAGAACAATTTTGCTTATTTCCTGGTTTTGAGTCATACTCTAAGGAAGTGGGATTGCTAGAGAGCTGACTTCCAGAGAGGCAAAGCCAAACTCTGTATTTTTTTTCAAGGTGTGTAGTCATTCTAAAGATAAATCAGGTTCAAATCAATGCTTAGGGAGGGGAATGAATGCTCAAAACCTGATTTTTTTCTTTGCGGCACACTAAATGCAAAAGCCAATTGAACCATCGAGAAATATAAACTAGCGGCTCCTACCATGTCCCTCAAACCCACATGCCTGCCTTATTGTAAGAGTTGGATTACTCGTGGTAACAAAAAATAGCAATGGCAACTTCCAGTTTTAACTCCAACATGTGAAACATGGAGAAGCTGCCACACTTGTTCTTAAGACACGAAAAAGCTGGACAAACTGAAAATCGATGACTTTCCTTGAAGCCATAAGAGAACAGAGTTTGTAGGGCTCACCCCACAACCTGGACAGACAGGCTCCTTCAGAGAAACATCTCCAAGATCTGCTTATCTGAAGCAGAAGCGGCTGAAGCAGCCCACAGGAACACTTAAATGGCGATTTCGATGACTTCTCCATAACTGAGTGTAGACTAGCATGACAGTGAGAATGTCATGGGGGTCACAGTCTAAGGGGCTCACCACGTGTCCGTGAGGTTTACCTCCAAGCATCCCACTAGGTTTTCACAGTGAATATCCAAGAAGCAGAAGCTTGTGGCTTAACAGGGCTGGGGAGAAGAATCACTACCAAATGCACCAGAGCGTCCTCTATCATGGACACCTGCCCTCCAAGGAGAAAGACTTGCCCAAAGCCTTACCTCAGCTGGGGAGGAATATTCCTCCCACCCTAGTCCCTTCTAGCCTTCCTGTCCCACTTTAAGGTTAAAAAAAAACATACTACTCGTGAGAGTCACAGCCCAGACTTACAAGCCTAATACAAGAATGAGATTTAATCACAGGATTATAAAATTCTTCCGTCCCCCACATCTGACCAACACGCCAATGGGGATCCACAGAGAGTGGGTTATGGCTGAAAGAGTTGCAGGACATAGGTGACCTCTGCAGAGAAGTACTTAGGGTACCCCAAAGTCCACAGAAAAGACATAGCAAGGATACTAGAGGAAGTTGGACGTCTCAAGGCACCTGCAGCTACAGCAAATACAGAACACAAATTTATAACCGTATTAATATAAATGCTTATACTCATGTCCTATATACCTCAGTGTTGGTTACTTACTACAGCAAAAAAAAATCACACAGCATGTAGCCCTGGCTGGTGTAGCTCAGTGGATTGAGCACGGGCTAGGAACCAGAGGGTTCCGGTTCGATTCCCCGTCAGGGCATATGCATGGGTTGCGGGCCGGGTCCCCAGTGAGGGCCATGTTTGAGGCAACCATACATTGCTGTTTTTCTCTCTCTCTCTGTCTCCCTCCCTTCCCCTCTCTCTAAAATAAATAAAAAATTAAAAAAAAAATCATACAGCATGTAAGAAAGAGAGACACAGACAGACAGACAGAAACTTTAAAAAGACAAAGCAAGCATCAGAACCAGACTCAGATATAACGCAGATGTCAAAACTGTTAGACAGGGAATTTTAAAAAACTGTGATTAATATGTTAAAGGCTCAAACGTAAAAGTAAACAGTATGCAAGAGCAGATGGGTGATATAAGCAGAGAGATGGAAGCACTGAGAAAGAATCGAGAGGAAATGTGAGAAAGAATGCTGTACCATAAAGAATGCCTTTGATGGGCTTATCAGTAGACTAGCCTTAGGGAAAAACTCGGTGAGGTTGCAGGTAGGTCAGAGAAACTTCCCAAACTAAAGTGCCAAGAGGAAAAAAGAGAGAAAGAACTATAGCAGAACTATAACGGAACATTCGAGAAACATGGGACAATTTCAAAAGATGTAACATAGGCATAATGAAAAAAAAACGGAAGGTGCAGAAAGAGGGAAGAGAAAAGAAATGTTTGAAGAAATAATGAACTAAACAAAATTAAATAAAAACACCATGCCACAGGCTCAGTAATCTCAGAAGATACCAGAGGGATAAATAACAACAACAAAAACAAACTGTATATGTAAGCACATCATATTCTAATTTCTGTAAATGAAACACAAAGAGAAAAATCAGAGGAAATGTTACCTTACCTAAGAATTACGGTGGACTTCTTATCAGAAACCATGCCAGCAAGAGGGGAATGAACTGAAATATTTAAAGTGTCGAAAGAAAAAGAAGACACAAATCTAAAATTCAAAGCCAGTGGAATTAGTCGTCAACAATAAGGAGAAATAAAAACTTTCTAAAACAAACAAAAACTGAGGAAATTAATCCTCGGCATATCTAATCTGCAAGAAATTTTAGAAGTTCTTCAAGGAGAAGCAAATGATACACATCAAAACCGCAAATTTACATAAAGCAATTAAGAGCATCAGAAAGGAAATAGAGGTAAAACAAAGTCTTATCTTTTCTTGTTCTTAACTGATGGAAAAGTTAACTGCACACAGTAATAATGTAAACAGCATATTGGGTGATGATCGCATATGGGTAAGTGAAATGAATAGCAACAATGTCAGGACGGACGGAAGGGAGGAAGTGGGAGTATCTGTCTTAAGATGTCCGTACTACATGTGGAATAGCATAGGGATATTTGAATATGGACTTAGATTATTTAAAAATGTGTATTGCAAAATCTGGGGCAACCATTAGTTTTTTCAAAGAATAAATATAATTAATACATTGAGATACAATGCAATCATTTTAAATGCTCAATTAAAACGGAAAAAGCAGTTTTAGAGGAAAACAACAGGAACAAGTGCAACTTACAGGAAATAGTTATAAATATAGTAGGTAGTACTGCAACTTCCTCAGCTGTGACTTTAAGTGTGAATGGACTAAATATATCAATTAAAAGACAGAGATGTCAGCAGGGATAAAAAAATTGAGACCCATTAAACAACCATATGTTGTCTACAAGACACTCATTTTAAATATAAATACTCAACTAGATAAAAATAAGTGGAAAAATATATGTATACCATGCTAATACTAATTAAAAAGCTATTTTAATATCAGTTAAAACTGTCTTCAGAACAAGAAAAATCATCAAGGATAGAGACATCTCATTATAATAATAAAAAGGTCAGTTTTCCAAGAAGACAGAGCAATTCTAAATGTATCTTAAATATACATAACAATGGAGTGTAAAAGCTGATACAACAAAGGAGAAGTAGGTGAATCCACGGCTGTGGTTGAAGGACCTTAACGTCTCTCTTTCAGCAACTGAGAGATCAAGCAACAGTATAAATGAACTTGACATTTGGCATTTACAGAGTATGCCATGCAACAACAACAGAATTATTAATTTTACACACACGGAACATTCCCCCAAGACTGACTACATTCTGGGTCATAAAGCATACCTTAATAAATTTAAATGAACCAAAGTCATGTAAATTATGTTCTCCCATTATAAAGAAATTTAACTAGAAGTCCGTAACAGAGAGATATCGGAAAAAAACCCAAATATTTGGAAATTTAACCACACACTCCTACACAATACATGCATTGAAGAAATAAAAATTAAAAATCTTTTTAAGTAAATGAACACAGAACATATGAAAATGTGTGAGATGCCGAGAAAGCAGTGATTAGAGGAAAATTTGTAGCCCTGAGTGTATATGCTAGAAAAGAAGAAAGATCTAAAATCAGTAATCCGAGCTTCCACCTAAGGAAAATAGAGAAAGAAGAGCAATTCAAGCCTAAAGCAAGCAGAAGAAAATAAAGAAGAAAATAATTTAGAGCAGGAATCCATGAAATTGAAAACAAGAAAAAAAATCAGTGAAACCACAATCTGACCCTAAATTATTTTAATCGAGTCTGGGTGAAAGTGCAGGTAAAATCTATCCATCTACGAACCTGTGAAACACGAAAGCCAAGTCATCTGCTCCGGAAAGACAGGTGGGGGAAGCATAGCTTAGCAGTTACAGGCACTGACCTGCCAAAGAAAGGGGGGCGAAAATTAAGAAAACAAAAAGGAATGACCAGTACTGAGCAGTTCCGAAATCAAACCTCCATTTGGTTTCTGAGACTGTGAACACATCCGCTCTGGTTCTCCGCTCTGCCCTCTGAGGACCTCGGGGGAACCTCGGAGCGCACTCCCATTTTCCTGAAAGGTAGCACGTGTTTGCAGAGGAGTCGTCTTATCAGCCAGTGTCTTGCCTGTGGAATTGTGGACATCCCACAGCCTTCATTCATTCTGTATTCCCCGTGTCCTTTGCCGTCTAAGGGAGCAGTGCCTCTACCAGTATAAAATTCTGAATCTCCTGTGCAGGTCGTGAGAATTCACTCCCTAAACAAGAGGCTCCTTCTCAGACTCTTCCTGGATGACCTCACTTATTTTCCTGGCTTCTCCTGAGATGGACAGGGGATTCACACCACTAATCTCTTCAAAGAGCCCTTTGTGTGACTAGATTCTCTGACCTTCAGCAGCACAAGCAAAAGGTTATCCAGCCTCATCCTTGGCTTTCTCTCCAGAGCACACTTTCCTGACAGCGCATCACCAAATTTCAGTGTCTTCTGCGAAATCCGGACAGCCTGAGAATTTCCCAAAGCATCGCGTCCTGGCTCCTTCTTGTTTTAACACTTCTTCCCTCGATCCATCTCTTTCTCCTCCCATTTGGCTACAAGCAGCAATAAAATCAGGACTTTGCTTGGCTATCTCCGTAGTCAAAACTCACTGTGCAAGTTTTGCTTTTATCATAACTACAGGACATCATTCAGCTAAGCGTCATGCAACTACACAGGTGTACTGCATTCTATTATGCTTCACAGGTGCTGCTTTTTGTTTTGTTAGGAGCACAAAGATGACGACTCGCTTCACTGCCGTATTCGCTTTGTTTCATTGCTCTGGAACTGAACCTGCAGTATTTCTGAGGTCTGCCTGTACTACAAGGGTCCCCTTTCCTGCAGTTCCCTGTAACGTGTCCCTCCACCTCTTCTCCAGCGGAGCCCTTCATGGCAGCAATGCCAATACCCCTACTTCGACCACACAGTCTTTTCGTAAAGACTTAGGCAACTCTCTAAGACCACACACTTTTTCTGCCATGTTTCTCACTCTTTTCCGAGTCCTCGACAGCAGAGGCATTAACATACACATTTCTATGAACGGTCTGTTTAAGGCAAGCTAAGCTTTGCCCATCGTTCTTCCAGCCTCTGTCCACGCCCTAACTCAAAACCCAGTTCCCCATATTTGTTATAGCAGCACACGACTTCCGATGCTAAAATCTGTGTTCATTTCCTATGGTTGCCCTAACAAATGGCCGCAAACGTCATGGTTTTAATGTAGCAGAAATTTCGTATCTCAGGGCTCCGGAGGTCAGAACTTATCCTGGAGGTGTCGCACCAGGTTTCAAGTCAAAGTTCTGAAGGTCTGCGTTCCTTTCTCAGGACTCTAAGGAAAATCTTCTTTGTTCTGTTTTTGCTTTTTCCTTCTCTAGAGGCTGCCCGGATTCCTTGGGGCATGTGTGTGTGAGAGACACAGAGAGAGAGAGACAGAGAGAGACACACACACACAGAGACACAGAGCGAGAAGAAAAAGAGTTGAATTTATTTTCACGGGGAGCCAGGGGTTTATGGGCAAAAGGAGTTTAGGAGGGAAGCCAGTGTGTAGGAGACAAGTCCATAAGTAGAATTCGCACTGACTTAACAAGAGAGGCTTGAAGAGAAATATCCAAGAACTTGAACTGACTAAAATCTTGGCCACAAAGGAGGATCAAATGTACTCTTTCGCACCTCCAGCCGTACACCCACTCTGCCCCTGCCCTTCCTCATCTTGATCTTCTTAAACAATTTCTCTACTCATGCTGGAAGATTCCACTCAAATGTCACCTCTGAAAAACCAAGCCCAAACAGATGGACCTGTTCTGCCTCTCAAGAGCTCACAGGTCCCAGAACCTATTTCTATCACAAGTCGTCACACCACATTTTGATTTATTACAGTCATCATCACTCCGGAGTCTGTTTCCTCATCACCACGGCCAGCCCTGTGCCTCTCCACCACCGAACTTCAGGCCAGTGATTTTGTTCGATTTAAAAACCAGAACCGTAGCTCCAGGGCCTTGCACAGTACCTGGCAGATGGAAGGTGCTGGAAGAAAGACAGAGACTGAGCCTAACTAACAGGTTCCCATCAGTTCACAGGGAAGCAGACATACTAAAGCTCAATAAACCCCGTGTCGCGCTCAGCTTTGTTCCACAATTTGAAAGAGCACAAGAAACTAGGTTTTCTTGGAACGTGATTCTTGGCTCGGTCTCCCCACATATCGCAGGGCCAGCTTCCACTGAGACTTTCCTCGCATCCTTCCCCGGTCCTCCAGTCCCTTGTGCACGGCGATTCCCCTAAAGCAGCCTGTGAGCTTGCCATGATTTATATTCCAGCCGCCTTCTGGAAGGGGCTGTGGTCCAGCTGCACGTTTGTATATTCATTGAGCCATACTCCGTCCTCCACAGCCTCCTGACAGCTGCAGATGGCAAAGCTATTTTTCATAAGGTGCATGAGAGGAGGGGAGGGACAGGCTTAAACATCACCTAGAGGAGACAGCAGCTTTGAAGCAGGACTGATAGAGAATTAGAAACTGAATAGGGAGCAGATAGTATCTTCTCATTCTAATGACATCCACTTCAAGCTACTGTACAGTTTCACTGTTATCAATTACCACGACACACTGGTTCAGAATATTCAAAATACACAGAAACTGTATTCAGGAGCTTACAAGGAAAGGCATTGAACTTCAGCTTTCTCTTCCTTATTCTTTCTTTCAGTATGATCTTGCTGATTGTAAGCCCTGGAGTGAACCATTTGAGAACAAAAAAGAACCATTTGAAATGGCTGCAGGTATATAGGAAACAAGTTAGTACAAAAAGAGAATGGTCAGAAACCCAGTTTTCTTGCCCAGAGTGCAGTTTACAGAAGAGGAATTACCCATGAGCCTTGGCTACCGTCTCTGTAACAGCAGTTGACGTGTCAAATATAAAACTGCTGGCCCACAGGAGCAGGAATCAATGAACCCGCAGCTGAACCAAGAAATGTATTTCTCTGATGAGTGATTCTGAATATAAAGAGGAAAAAAAAAAACCCAAAAAACCAGTGGGCCACTTCTACCTGGGTGGCACTCTCCTGTCATTGAGAGTTTATACTCCCTGCATGTGGGCCCTGCGAACATAAAGCCTAATATGACCCCCTCGTGCTATTTTCTGTGGCCCCTTCATAAATCTAGTCTCTGGAATTCCATTCCTTTAGGACCAAAACTGAGTTACCCATTTTATTTTTTCAGCCCCAATGCTGTTAAACATGGCTGTGGGCAGGGATTTGACCCTCCTCAGATACCTGTCTTACCCTAAAATGTTCAGGGAATAATAAACATACTTCCTCTCTACGACGAGGCATATCGTTATTGGCTTTGAAAGTGAATTTTCTTTTGGTTCATTACTTTACACTGGATTGGATTTCCTTCCATTGGAATGCAATTCCTGCTGACAAATTAGCTCGAATCCTGGGAACTTTAACTCTCATTTTCTTTCCTCTTCCCTCCCTCCTCTCTTCTCTTCTCATCTCTTCCGTCCATCTATCCATTAATCACTCCAGCAGATTGAGGGAGAGTTTTGCAGATTACTGAGATAAAGCGCTCGTGCCCCACTTATCCACAAGAGGACAGAGAGACAGAATGTGAGAGGAACTATGTCATGGAGGGCAGAGGTGGAGGATCGGGCGTTTTTTTCAGGACCTCGCGATGGCCGCCCTCACGAGGGCCGACGGCGGCGCCCGCAAGCCACTCCATCATCGCGCTGCAAAGCCACGGTGGGCTCTGCGCGGGACGCTCCACCTGCAGGCGTGCGTGGAGATGTTCGATGACAGTCACATATGAGGGGGAACCCAAAAATGTAATTTATTTATAAAAAATTGTGTATTCATTCCTACATGTTTAAACTCTAGTCGCCTTCAAAGCGCTCTCCACTGGATGCAACACATCCATCGAGACTTTTTCCCACTGCTCAAAACAGTGTTTGAACTCGCTGATTTTGATGCCTTTTAGTGCTTCTGCCATTTTTTTTTGTTTGTTTCGTCTCCTCCACATCTGCAAAACATTTCCCTTTAAGGAGATTTTTCATCTGGGGAAATGAAATAAAGTCGCTTAGAGTGAGATCTGAATAGGGAGGGTGGGACACAAGGGTTAGGCCATTTTTGGTCAAAAACTGCTAAACACTCAGTGCAGTGTGGACAGGTGTGCTTGTAAATCACTCATCATGAAATGGGCAAACACACTGAGTCTTCAAAAAAATTCACCGAAGCCAAATGCAGCCTCTCACAACAACACCAGCTGGTACACTGATACAGATGGGATCCTAGAATGCTCACCTAGCAGGGAAAACCTGTACTATATGGGACATGCCCTCTAGCTCATAGTTCAGGGTTTTTTGGGGGAGGGTTCCCTTCATATATACAAGAAATATGAGACACTTCAAAACGTAAAACTTAATGTGGCAGAACAAACTCTCTTCTCAGAGGAGAAATTTAGGGATCAGAAGGAGTCTATTTGAGTCTATTCACTGCACAAGACTCAGATGCCATTTCCCACCCATGTGATGTCTCTTGTGATAGAAATGAGCTCAAAAGGAGTCAAATGCTCCGTACTCAATACCACCAGGGTCTTCATTTCTCAAGATATGGGTTAAAGTCATGTCAACAGAAGACTATGCTTTCCTCTTTCAGGGACTAAATGGCTTTGCGTTCAACTCACTGCACCAAGAAATGTTTGCATATGGAAAACTCAGAACTGATTCAGTCCTCAGTAGTAGAGTGATGGAATTAGAATCAAAGCATCTCACCAACTCTCTGTTCAAAGAGCCAGCCTGTCTCTTCTCAAGAGTCAGCAGACCCCGGGGCAGAGGGAAGAATCTGCTTTGTATCCACCTGAAACCTGGAACGCCAATAATTCCAACGTCAAGCAGACATAGCAGCTCTAGATTCCTTTCTCATGGGTTTTCTGAAAGAGCAATTTGGCGAACCCACCGTTGGGGAAGAAACCTTGAGAAGAAATGCATGCAGAGGACAAGAGGGGATTGAGGGGCTACCGTGGTGTCCACAGAGGCTGTAGTCATGTGGCTCTTCCTCCAAAGCCCCAAAATAGGAGCAGAGGCCCCCCGCTCCTTGTATCATGTGAGAAGGAGTGAGATAAGGTCCCAGTTCCTGGCCCTTCCGCTCTTCACTCTCAGGATGCCTCTCCATTCTGCATGAAAAGAGTTGCTTAAACATCCATTAGGGCTTTAATGTGTGCCATGTGGAGGAGGCAGGAATGACCATGTCCAGGAATAGGCAGGGTCCTACCGTCATGGGGGCTCTCGCGGGCATGGGGCTGATGAGGGAGCATGGGGACCATCTGCGTCCTCTCCCTGTGGACCACTGATGGTGAGGGCTGGAGACGACTAGCAGGAGACTCTCAAAGCATAAGAAGGTCCACCGTGAGGCCATGGAGTATTGAGCATCAGTTCTACCTGGTGGTAGAAAAGACAGGGTCCTACCACACTAGAGTACAGCACAGGTCTTACTTAGTTATTGGCCCTAAAGAAGAATCCAACTTAAGCCTGGAAACACACACAAAGCTACAGTGTAAAATTCAAGACCTACTTATCAAGGAGATAAACACACACACACACACAATCTGATTGGAGGTTAAAAAGAAAATGTGACTCCGAAAGATTCCTAATAATTGAGGCCAAGAAAGAGATGGGAAACTCAAAAACACAGCCAGAGGATTTCCAACTTCCTGGATGAAGAATAACCTGATTCAGTCTCAAGAGATACCTTACAGTTATTTCCTCCTTTCATATCACTTTTCTCATATGATTCTCGTAACAGGCCTAGAAAGACATAAATTCACCTCAGGATTTAGAGATAATGGAATAGATAGGTTCTCAGGACTTAACCTCGCTTCGTTTTTCCCTGCGTCCTTCCTGTCCTGAGATCTGCACTTTTCTTTCCGGCTTTGTCTGGGTGGCGGGGACTTCTCAGGTGACCGGCTGGCCCAAGCCCTCTCCTCTGAGAACTACCCACTGCCTGGAAGTGTGGAGCAACCTGCCATGTTGGAGTTACGGGACCCTTTCTCTCTCCCAGGACACAGCAGGCCAAATCTTGAATAGATTACTGACCTACGGTGAGTATGTCACATTCTCTCCCCCAGGAGTTTGAAGCTGGGACGTAGAGAGTGTAGTTAAGGGTGCTGGGCGTGGGACCTGGGAAGTTCAGTATGAACTATAACCGTGGAAGCTACCTGCTCACACCTTCTGAGGAAGATAAAACCTGTCTCCACAGAAAAAGCATGAAGCAGATGTGCTTAAAAGTGCAGATGGAAATACTCATTTCAGAGAGGTGGATGAAAGAGGCCTAGGCTTCTATTTTCCTGGTTCCTGAGACGTAGGCTTTTCCTTTTGCCCCCGAGTTTTACACGTTTTCTCCAATTCTTTTCTTCAAAGTAGCTTGAGAGAGGTTCTATTTCTTACAATCAAGATATCCCTGACAAGGATGAATTAGAGCCCCCTTCAGTGGGGCCAGACGGACACATCGCCAGCATCTGCCTGTTGGCTAGGGTCAAGCTGGACCAGCCTTGACCCTCCCCCACCTGCCCTCAGGGGTAGAGGCCACATGCACTGTTACCTCCCTCCACGCCCTGCTCATTATCATTACTACTATTCAACTATAGTCTCTCCATTATCCTCCTTTCCAACTCTTTCCACTGTGCACCCTGAGACCCATATTCCCTGGAAAATGAACAACCAAACTTTTTTAGCCTTTACCTTCCCATTGCTTGCTAAATAGAAAGAAAGCTGTCTCTGAGAGCTATGTTTTCACTTTCAGCTCATTCCAAACACAAGACATGCCTTCTCTAACACCCTATGGGACCAGGGAGCTTGAGAAAGAGTCTTCTTTTTCCTACCTGCCCTCCAGCACTGCAACGCCCTGCCTCCCTGCAGAACCTTCTTTTGACACACAACCAACCACCGTCTGCACCACCTTCTTGTTGCTCTGTCCTGGGTTATCATGATAACCTCTTTCTACGTGGCAGAGATGCTTGTTCCTATGTTTCCGGGAGTCCTGTTTCCGCACGTGCTTACCGTAGTAACGATAGCACGACTTAAACAGAAAGTCTTTCTGCTTGGAACACTTAGAGTGGTTTGTTTTCTGACTGGATCCAGACAGAAGGAGGAAGAAAATCTTTATCAGTAGTAAAGACTGCCTTTGCGATCTCCCTCTGGTTCAATTCTTGTTTCTTTTTAAATCTTAATTGGTTTCAAACCTAGACTGAACAAAGGATGCTGTTTATGGGGTCCCATAACCCTCCAATGCCATAAGTCAGGTATTTGCAGGGACAACCCCCATCTCCTCGCAGCATCTCAGCCACCTCTCTTCTCCACCCCGCGCCCCGCTGTGGTCCGGCATTCCTTCACTTGTGGACAACCAGTTCAATAATGCAGGCGCAGATTTCCTTGATGCCTTCGACTCCAAGAGCCCTCTCCTTTACTCAGCAACCCATGCCTCCTGCCCAGCCTTAATACAACCCGGCTCTGCTTCATATCAAATTTTAAATTCCATCTTTTCTACCTCAGCCTTCCGAATGTCCAGCTCTCTCACTTTCTCATTCCAACTATCCTTATCCTCCCACCTCATGGGGGATACCCTACCTCTTGGTACCTCCCTTTTCTCCAGGTCCACCAGGCCTATAGCCTTTCATCCTTTCACACACAACTGCATTCTCTGGTTCATCCATCAGCATCTTCCTGGCTTGCCACTAAAGAATCACCTTGGCTCTTTAGCTCTCCTCCTCAAAGCAAATCCCCAACACAGATCAGTCTAAACATCCACATTCTGCACACTCACACTTCAGCGGCTGTGTGCTCAGGGAGGAAAGCCACTGTTCCCCGGGCTGATGTTGCCACCCCCGAGGTAAAGTCCTCGGCGTCAGCTGACTCTTTGTTGATGTGCTCTAATCTTTGTCTATTTCCCTGGCCCGGGTCTGTCTCATTCACAGCGACCACAGACCATTACATTGCTTGAACTCCTAATTCGCCATCCCCTGCCCCATACTATCTAAATCCGACTTCGCTTCTCACATAGTAAGGACAGGAGCGGTCACTGGGTGAGAATTTCCATGAATTCCTACTCGCTCTGTTATGGATAATTACATCCATAACCATTCTCATCTCCCTCCCATTGGTTTTACAGGATGAAAGAAACCTGTTGAAAGCTTACCTTTCCTGTCTAAACAAAGTCCCAACCGAAGGACTCCGAGCCCACCAATACTCTGACATCTCTGTCACTAGCTGTTTCTTACTAGCAAGAGTAAATGAGTAGTCTCACATCGCTTCCATCTGAAAAAAAGCCCTTATCCCTTCTTTCATTGGTAATCACCACCATCTCTATATTTTTCTTTGCAACTGAACTTATAAAGTATCTCCACATTCCTCTCATCCATCTTATCAATGTATCTCCGGGATCCATTTCTGAGTTCCTATCATACCTGAATTCTCAGTGACTTTGACATTATTGGCCATGCTTTTCCGGGAAGCTCTTTTTTCTCTGAGATTATTTATGACCCCTTTCTTCTGTGGACTTACATCTTTTCATAGCTAACCTGTATTCTAAGGCTCATCAATCAACATCTTTCTAGCTTGCAACTTGAACTCCCTCCACCTTGGTTCTTGAGCTTTTCCTTTACAGATGGTCCCCAACAGAGATCAATCTAAACACCCACATTTTGCATTCTTACACTTAGCAGCTTCGCCGGCTTTGATAGCTTCTTGTACTTCATCGCTCCTCTTCCGCCACCTGCCTCTGAAATGCCTAATGTTCCCAGAGGGGCCCATTCTCAGTCCTCTCTTTTCATTCCGCCTCAGGTTGTCTGTGTTCGCCATTTCAGTTACTGTGCATAGATATACGGCTTCAAAATCTTTAGTTCTGACTCAGACCGTCTCCTGACTCGGACCCAAGCTGTTCACCACACAGCTGCATCTGGTGTTCCCTACGCAGATCTCAAACGGAGTAGTCCCCAAACCAAATCCCTCATCATCAAACATAAAACCTGCTTCTTTGCCTTTATGTACTAACTCAGTGAAGACAGCCATGTCTACCGAGCAGCCCAAGCCAGACATCTGTGTCATCCTCTCTCCATTCCTTATTCACACCCGACTTACACTAGGTCTTTCCTACTTCCTTAATATGCTTCATAGCTATCACCGTCCCCCCCGCCCCATGTTTGTTATCACTTCCCCCGTTTCTGCATTCACATTTCTCGCGTGGACAACTGCCGGAAGTTCCTGGTCAGTTTCCTGCCTCTGCCTTTGTCCAATCTGCCTTTTGCATTGAAACCAGAGAGATCTTTCTGATGGTCACATCTCATTGTGTCCCTGTCCTGCCGAGGGTCATCCTCTGGGTCTCCACTGCCCTTAGAAAAAGTCCAAACTCCTGAGAGACCTTCCTATTTGGCTAAGGCCAAGCTCCCCTGTCACACTCAACATGTGTTCAGATAACTGCGTTAGATGACTTGGCCAAGGTCACACACCTGCAAGTGGTGGGACTAACACTGAAACATAAAGTCCTTGAACTCCACGCCCTGCACTTCCTTCATTTCCCCGTCCTCCCCGCACCATCATATTAGCAAAACCGGGAGAGGGCTCAAGTTTCCAAAACCTATGAACGGCCCAATTTTCCTAGTCCCATCCATGTTTTGAGGTATCTTCTCACCTCTGTGAGCTGTAACTTAATGCTTCTGTGGTCAGCCAAACAGGGTCACCATTAGCAGGTGCAATATGGTCACCGCAGGCTGAGGCAGCTGCAGGCTCTCAGCCAGCTCCGGGAAGAACACCATTCCTCCCAGAACTGCTGCAAAGGACAGGACATGAAGTGACAACCATCTCTGTGCCGCTCCCAATTTTGCCTAACTGGGACTCTTCAAGTGACCCGTTTCCAGCTGAGGCATTTTACAACCTTGTCTGTTCATGTACGTGGGTTGGGGTGGGGAGGATAACTCATCTGAGTTTGTTTGGCATTTAGATTATTGAATTACTTTCCTGCCCTAAATGAACTCAAGTGAAATCTTCAGTCCTTCTGGCCTGTGACCCTACCACACCGTATCATTGAAGGCCCTGTTTCTGGTTTTCCCATTAGTGTTATCTCCGACCAGAACCGTCTCCTGACCTTTCATTATGAAGAAGGGGGAGAAAACTGAAGAAATCTACAAGAGACAACCAGTGCTGCCCAGTCACCTAGGACGCTCTAAGTTTCAGGTCAGCTCACAAAACCTTTGAATTTAACTGCCATGCCATCCAGTGCCGGGGAACCTGCTTCAGCCAAAGAACAAGCGACTAT
Source organism: Micronycteris hirsuta (assembly GCA_004026765.1). Lineage (NCBI taxonomy): Eukaryota > Metazoa > Chordata > Mammalia > Chiroptera > Phyllostomidae > Micronycteris > Micronycteris hirsuta. The sequence continues at coordinate 32,255 of PVJI01006059.1, read as the reverse complement.
ACACGACAGTCCCAGCGGAAGCTCAGCGCTTCCTTCCCAGGGCGGGCTGGGACCTGCTTCTCAGCTCCGTGACCCGAGACAGGCAGAGGAGAGCCTTCGTGTCCCATGTCCCGTGGAGGTGTGATCGTGCAGTGAGCAACCCAGAGGGAGCCACCGCGGAACCCAGACCCCAGCCACGCAGGCAGGTTTTCTGAAGGACCTGGAGGTGTCTGCAGCACTTGATACTTTCTCTCTCCGAAGTAGTTGGTGTAAAAGCCAGTTAATTACTGAGTGTTAAGTGAACACCTAATTACGTTAAGTTGGTGAAGTCCAGGCTCCCGGGGGCTGGTAGAGTTGCTGGTGTTTATTCCTCGTCACAGCACGCATTCAGCCCTTCTCTCCTCGCCCTCAGGGGGTGGGTCTTTCAGGCTGTTGCTGTCTTTTTTTAAGTTGTATTGAAGAAAATCGTTATTCAGTGCTAAACAAAACACTGGCGATATTCTTCAAAGTTTTCAAAACCTAATTGTTTAAAAACAGAAACATGTGGGACGTGGGAACTCAGGCATATAACATCCAGGTTCAAACTCCGCCTTCACCGTTGGCCAGCCGTCTGTACTGGGCAAATGACTCGCCTCCTCTGAGCTTCAGTTTGTGGGAAAACACCGCGCAGAGCTCAGACCCAGGCCTCCCCTGAGTCCTGCTGTAGGAATCCTTCTGCCTAGCCAGTAACTCCACTGGGAAGCCTCTCCTCTGCCCAACACGAGCCCCTTCTGCGGTCCTCTCTCTCTCAGGGAACGGCTTCCCCAGCCACGCTGTTTCACAGGCCAAAAACGTTGGCATTATCCTTGGCTGCTTCCTCTCCTCGTTCCCAATAGTCAAGCCATCAGCGACTTCTATCAAGCTGAGCCCCTAACACTTAGTGCGCAGGTACCGTTTTCTCCATGTCCTTGGACTCCTCGCTACTACAAACTACCATCATTTCCCACCTTGGGCATCTTCCCAACTGGTCTCCGTCACTCGCTGCTGCCGCCTCTCTCCAATCCATTTTCCTCCTACCATTCAAAGCAATTTTGACAAACAAAAATTTAATTCTTTTACTCTCATCGACTTACAACAGTCAAGGGACTTCACTGCTTTCATGGAGGAGACCAAAATCCCTTCCAAGGCCCGCAAGTCCTGATCTCTGCTCATTTCTCCAGCCTATTCCTGTTTTGCTCTCTGGTGCTCTCTGGCCTCTAGTTCCACTGAACAGTCTCTGTTTTCAAAGCGGGTTCTGTTTCTTCCTGCCACTGTGCCTTTGCACACACAGCCCTCTGGGTCTGGGGCATCACTCCAACTCTCAGCTCTCCTGAATACAAACATACGTCTTCAAATATTTACAATGAGCTTCTCTCCCTCTCGGATAATGGGAGTTCCAACATCCTTTCCTAATGGAGGCCCCCAGTCCAACCCGACCCAAAGCTGCTGTGTCCATTTAGCCGGTTGCACCTCGCCTGAGAGCATCCAGCTGAGAGACAAGCGATGGGTGCACCCATCCACACACACACCACCGCCCAATCCCTATATTCTGGTGCGGAACTGCATTTCCTAGGATACCTTTACCTAATTCCCTCAAAGGTCAGTGTGAACCAGTGAGCAGGTCTGCCCTACCTGCCCAGACTAGGTCAAAGCTTTGTGCTCTACGATGCTATATACCATATATTCTTATTCATAATGCTTCCCACAACTGCAATTTTATATTTACTTGCATAAGATTATGTGTTTAATGTCTATCTCTCCTACAGACTGCAAGCTCCTAGGGACTGCATTTGACTGAGTCACCATTCTATCCATTGTCTAATGCAATCCTTGACATCCAGTAGGTGCACAATAAATAACTGTAGAACGAATGCCAGCATTACTCGGAGGATAAAGTTTTGTTTATGAAAGCATAATGCCATTGCCTAAAACCTAGCAAACAGTCCACAGATATTGGAAAATGAAAATGAGTTATCTGACACCCAAGTATTGTTACTCAACCAGAGGCCCAGCAGGATTCAGTGGTCAGTGTGGGCAAATGCCCCTGAGGTGACCACCCGGTGGACAAGAGGCTTGGGGAATAGGTTTCTCTCAGTACAGAGGGCTTTGAGATTTAACGTGTCCACCTGGGACATGAGACCCCAACATTCTTCTCCAATATCATAGGTGACATGCCGGGAAGAGTGGGCTTCAGGGGTTGCCTGCTTCCACTTCACCTTTCAGCAATTGTCTGATGAAGCTAGGCATGTGGTTGGTGCCACTTAGAAAAATTAAACTTAGGGCAGAAGTCCAATTAGACCTCAGCCACTGTCTCAGATAGAAATCGTTAGGCTGGTCGGGGCTCGCAAGCACTCAGCGCTCTGGTGGCAGGCACCAGGAGCGCTATGCATGCATAATTCATTGCACCTAGAACAATCCTGTGATGTACTAAGTTGAGCTACATGAAATCGTCAATGTTTGACCTTTTTGACCTACTAAAACAGCAATTTTATATGTTTCAACCTAATAGATAGCATTACTCCCATCCCACATATGAGCAATTGAGGTTCCGAGAGCTAGGATGATAGCGCAGGCAGCCTTAGGACCGGGGAGTGGACAGCTCTGCCTGGCCTCCCCAGGGGCCCGTCATGGGCAGGAACTAGAAACCAAGTACCGTGCCTCTAACGATTAAGAACAATTATTTTAAGCATTATAAATTCCCTGGATTTACTATTTCAGTTCTCCCTGCTGTGTCTTTGTGCTGATTCACAGTGAGGCTTACACACTGAAATGGGCTTGATGCGAGTCTCTGCAGGAAGCCCGCACCCCGCTTCCTATAAAATCTGGGCAGGGGGTTCTGAGGGCGGGTGAGTGGCATCCGCTGTCAGCAGGCTCTACAGGAAGGAAGGAGTGACAGGATGGGGAGCCCCTGCTGGAGCCTGCTTAGCAGTACAAAGACCTGGATGAAATTTTGGACAAGAACCCAAACCCACAGCATCTGCAGACATGCCCTTCCCACTGCCACAGCATCCTGGGGACACACAGCCCTACTCAGGTCTCCGCCCTTGTGAGGTCTGAACTTGACTGCCAGGAGCACAGAATTGGCTAGAACTTTAGAGCTGACACACTCCAGACGTCTGTTTTGAAAGATGAGAAAGCTAACCCGACTAGCATTTCCTGAGCACCTACTGTAAGCCAGGCGCTGTACTAATTCTCGGTTCCGAAGATGTTAACCAGAAAGGCACTACCCCGATCTGCCCTTCTGGGGTTTACAGGTTAAGCAGAGAAGGAGTCCGTCACACTTAACGAAATGATAAGAGCTGAAAGCCCAGGATGCAATTATAGCGGTGGACATCCAGGTGTGGAAATTTCCTGAGGAAATTATTTAAACTGACACTGGAAGGATTTGACCAAACTAGGCCAGCGAAGAGTAAATAGCCGGCCACTAAACTAAGAGGTTTGCTCAGGTCACGTAATTAGCTCTAGATGCTGGGAAATTCGCAAGACTCTCTGTGCCCCGTCAGCAAATGGGATAATGTTATTTAATTCATGGAACCGTGAACATTTAATGGGCAGGTACCTGGAAAATAATTATAGCTGCTCAGTTAAGTGTCTGTTTCCTGTCCCCATTCTGTGTCCAGCACGTTTTCTGCTATGTGACGTTGCCTTTATTCTTAGGACACCAAGCGCCTCGGGGTCAGTAATTTTGGTCTGTTTCGGTATCTGTGTGACTCGTTGCGATGCTGTCCTCAGGAACTGGGGCGACAGGACTTGAAAATTAGGGCCTTGATCATTACTGGGCCCAGAGCTTAAAGTTGCAGCCTGGGGCTGGATGCATTCTGCTTCTCATCTCAAACCGCTGTCCGTGCTGACCCATGATTTGAACTGTTCACGCTAACTTCGGGAAGGAGAAAAGCTCACATCATTTTAGGCAGGTCAGCTTTGCCACATCACTCTAAAACTGCCTCGTGGTCAGCTCGTTAGAGACGCACTGCTTGTGGGGTGCAGGGGGGTCCTTTTCACCTGGAATGTGTTCATTATTATTATCAATAAGTTTACCATAATTATCAATAATGTTACTGCAATATAATTATGTTATCATGTTATTGGTATTATTATCGTTATTGCTATTAATGAATATTTTTTCTATGCACAGCCACTGTTCTAAGTGCACTTCGGGGACGGCCTAATTTCCTCCTCCAATGATCTTCTGAGATGGGTGCCCTTACTATCCTCATTGACAGGTGAGGAAATGAAGGCTCAGAAAGGGGAAAGAGACACAAGCATATGAAACGACAGGCGATGCTGGGATGATGAGAATGGAACACCACGAGGGCATCGAACCTGTCCCGGGGGTACCAGAAAAGGCATCCCAGAGGCTGTGGGTCACTGAGCTGAGTCTTAAAGACTCATTTGGAATTCTCCAGACACAGAAAAGGAGGAAGGAGGGCTCATCGGGCAGAGGACGCAGCATGGGCACCAGCCTGAAACAGGATAGGACTGGAGGAGGAGGAGTACTGCCGGAATAGAGTGAGCCAGTGAGTGAAAGACAGCGGGAGGCAGGCACGGGCGTGCAGGGCGTCGGGCTGGGGCGTGGGCCAGGACCAGGTGGCCACGGCCCTGCCGGAGGAAACAGCACACTGTGTGTGAGCAGTGGCCCTGTGGTGCTCACGGCAAAGGAGTGACCTGACGAGACTGCAGGGGGCAGTGGATCCCCGAGGGAGTGAGACAATGAGTGGGGGCATGGGGATCAGCTAGGACTCCAGGGAAGAGAGGAGGGGAGCTTCAGCGGGGGCAGTGCAGGCAAGGAAGGTGAGAAGGGAGGGATTAACAGACCTCTAGTTGGTATAAATCATCCAGAGAGGGCAGGGCTGGGTGGAAAGGAGGAGGGATGCAGGGTGGCCCCACAAACTGTGAGGCAGAATAAGGAAAGGGAAGAGCAGGCTGAGCCTAGGGAAGGTTTACGCTGCTGCAGACTCAGTTTCAGGGGACTGGGGGACAACCAGGTAGGAATGCAGCTGGGACGGCAGTCTGAGGCTCGAGTCTGAAGTTGGGGCTAAGAGTAATGACGGCGGGAGAAGAGTATTGGCATATACACAGTGGCTTCCACCCCAGAACCGGGTAAGAGCCCCTGAGACAGTGGAACGGGTGGGAAAGGAAGGGACAGAGAATAAAACCCGGAGGAACAGCAATATCTGAAAAGCTGAGAGAGGAAGAGCTGTCAAAGGACTGACAGGACTGTCAGAGGAGTAGAAGGCAGAAGAGCAGAGGGTGCTGTTCTGGAAACCAAGAGAGGACTCGGTGCCCAGTGCTGCTGAGTCAGCGAAGGCACCAACGGAAACAGGGGCACGGAACGCCCACCCAGCTACAGGTCCCTGGCGGCCCGGGCAGAGCAGGCCAACGGATGGTGGGTGTGGACGTCCATGGGGTGCAAAGGAAACAGCTCTCATGTTGGACTGTGTCCTCCGTGTGACCAGGGCGTCATCAGGGATTCCTGTTGACACCAGAAACCACATCTGATTCCTCTCCTTTCTCTGCCTCCCGCTTCTCCTCCAACTCTGACTTCGTTTGTGCCCGCAGGTTCCAGATGCAGCCCTGATCAGGACCTGGAGCCCTGGAACGACAGATGCCCGTGTCAAAGCAAGGCCGGGAGCTCTAATTCCAACATGGCCTGGCAGGCTCAGCCCTCGGACTTGTGTTAATGAAATGGAGTACCATGTTTCCCCTCCAACAAGTGGGGTGACGCAGGGGCAAGGCCACCTCTACCACTAACTACCCCCACGTCCAAGCCACCATCATTTCTTGCTGGACCAAAGCAAGAGACACTTGCCACTCTTGCCCCCTCAGGTCTACATGCCACACCACAGTGGGAACTATCCGAGAAGGAAATCAGATCAGGTCTCCCCCTGCTCAGAGTTACTCAACCTCTTCCCATTTCACCTGGAATAAATCCTAGTCCTCTTCGCCTAAAAGTGCTGAGAAATCTGTCCCCAATCTCACCCTCCGACCTTGCCTCCTACGCCTCTCCTGCTCACCGGGGCACTTCGCTCACACGCCTCCTAGCTGTTCCTCCCACACGGCGAGCACAGACCTGCCCCTGGGACCAGGCGATTGTTATGCCTGGGATGCTCTCCCCCCAGAGATTTGCACGGCTTCCTCCCTCACTTCATTTGAGACGCTGTTTAAATTGTATACCACAGTTTGCCGTGTATAATGCACTCCGTGCATAATGCGTACCCACATTTTGTGTATGTTACACGTGGGATTCTGCAAGCATTATACCCATGTAAAATGCACACCCTTATTTCTCCCTCAAAAATTCAGGCAAAAAAGTATGCACTATACATGGCAAAATATGGCACATGAGGTCTGTCAAAATGAAAAACAGAGACATTTATTGAAGATACAAGATATAAGAGACATTGTACATAGGACAGTGATCCCTCAATCCCCTTCGAAGTAGGCACCTTGGGACCTCACACAGTTGTCCCAATTGCCATCAGCTGCCCTATTGTATTTTTCTGAATCTAATTGATGGTCTGAAATCTCTTACCTTTCAAAGGTGATTTTAGTTTTGGGAAAAGTCACAGGGTGCCAAATCTGAGCTGAAGCGGGGTGAGTCACCTGCGTGATTTGCTGTTTCACCAAAAATCTCTGTAGGAGATGTGACGCATGAGCGAAGCATTGTCATGATAAAGCTGCCAATCACTCATTGCATTGTCCCTGAAAACCTTCTGAATCATCCAAATAGTTTCTCCAGAGGAATATGCAAGCTTAACTCAAAATCTCATGCAGATTCATTGCTCTACTCACTCAGTCATTTTGAATGTGACGGCCGCACAGTACACATGCTCAGTCAATGGCGTCTACTGCCCCCATTGACTAGTACAGTGAAGTCATCATTGTTCACACATGCACATTCAGTCCACTTGCCTTGGCTGCCAGGTTCCATCGATGTCACGCAAACCATTCTCGTTATCGTAACAATGGCTTGACTTTTTCTGGACAGACCTTATTTATACACACACACTTTCTCCTCCCACAAGAATGTAAGCTGTATACAAACTCTGCCTGTATCTCTAGCCTTTAAATAGTATTGGGCATTTAAAACATACTTATTGAACAAATAAGAGGATCAATACCTAACTGTATCTTTGAAAATACATCCCAGAACCTACAACAAAACAGAATGGCCCAAATGGAAACTAAGACCAGATGTCGCGTCTCTTGCCAGCGCACACCCAACACTTCCCCCGTGCCGACGTCGGAATGGACACAAAGTCGACATAAAATGAGTCTGGTCCTTGGCTTTAACTGGCAGTCACTTAAGTTGAATAGACATATTCAATAATTAGTGGATGAGACAGCTTATTAAAAAGGACTGGCGGTAGTTAAATTAAAACCCTAATTAGTTAATGAATTAGAATTGCTCTGCCCTGCACCATGGATGCTCCCTACCCCATCACTGCTCTATCCTCTGCCTTCAGTGTCTCCTTCCCCCACGACTCTCCCCGGCAGGGCCAAGCGCTGGGGCCCTGGCTTCACTCCCTGCTCACTTCCTCACTGAAGCACCTTCTCATTTTGCGACTTAGGAATTGCCTAGTCACTGGCCATCCTCCTTCCATCCTAATATCTGCCTCCTTCAGGCTTGAAACCCAGGGATCTCAGCAAAGGCCATCTGATACACCTACGTAACTGTGACTAGTTAGAGACTTAAGCCATCTGCTTAATATGGACTCAAAAAGACTATCACACAAATATATTGAGAGAATTTTGCCTACCACCTGCCCATGACTCAGAAATAGCTTAATATGATCTTTAATATTGCCTCACTGACTCTAACAAGATACCAAAAAGGGAGTGAGAAATGTGTTGACCCGTTCTCCTGTAGACAGAGCGGTGCAGAGAGACGTGGGCTACTGTGGATCCAGCTACTGGAATGAGAGGTCAGGTCTTCTGACATTTGGCCTGTGTATCTCCCCTTAATGGCCACTATTGATTGCCGAATGGAGTCTCAAAGTTCAGTGGGGCAGGGGGAAAAAGCAGAATCAATAACTTTAATTTAATTTTTTTTTTTTGCCAAGGAGGGAGTTGAAATACTTTTTTTAATTGAGGTTATGTTGGTTTATCACATTAGATAAGCTTCAGGTGTCTGACATTATAATTAGATACCTGTGTACATTACAGTGTGCTCACCACAAAACGTCTATGTCCCACTCATTACCGCCCCACTGACCCCCTCACCCATTTCTCCCCACTGCCTTCCCCTCTGGTAACCACCAGTCTGCTGTCTGCTTTCATGAGTCTGTTTTTTTAATAACTTTGATTTCTTGGTAAGGCCTGTGCCTCAGTGGGCTTTTTTTCCCCCCAAGCAAATCCCTATAAGCGAAGTCTCACCAGGTTATGTACATGAGGATATAAGAACTCATGGGCAAAACCAGCAAAAGCAATGATAACACCCCGGTAAACGGACTGAAGAATTTCTTTTGTTTTCGATAGAAGTCAATAGAGTAATGATCAACATCATTTACAGCAGCCGACCCGCCCTGGGACCGCTCCCACGATGACAGAGAAAGTAAAGCAATCAGACGATGTTCTCGTAGCTCTAAAAATGGGAGGTTTAGGATGCTTGCCCCATATCCTTTCCTGAACTCAGATTTTCATTCAACTGGTACACATTAAACACAAACAAATGAGCATCTCTGAAGTAAGCAAGGGGAAAGAAAGAGAAGGGATACTGGGAAGGCGCCACTTTCTTGCCACAGTATTTCTAACTGAAAAACAGGCAGACAAGAGGGGGCATCAAAATTATCCACGGAATGAGCAAATACAATAGTGCAAGTCATGTCAATAAGAAGAAAAAATGAAATGTAGAAAGGGGCCTGAGTAAAATTCGTTTTACAATTTTTCCTGAGAACTTACAACGTCCCCAATACCGTGAAGCATAGGACAAAGGCGCCACCTTGAAAGAGTTTAAAATTGACAAAGAAGAGAGAACACACATATCAAAGCTAAAAAAAATCATGTGCAATATATTTGCTAATTGAGAGGTAAAGCAGGAGGTATGATTTTCAAGACTTTGGGGAGGGAGAAGTCACTGTGGATTGGCGAAATCAGAGAAACCTTCGAGGAGGATGTATGAATTGATCTAGGTATCAGATGAAGCATAAAATTTCAATGTGTGGAGAGGAAACTCACTCCAGGCGATGGAAAACAACCTAAATAAGTTCATGCAGATGAGGAAGTGCACGGACGTGTATTAAAAATGCTTGCTCCTCTAACTAAAACGCAACCATCTTTGTGGCAAAACAAAATCAATTTCTCGTTCATACAGAGTCCAGTTCAGACGTTCCTAGTAAGCAGGCCATTTGAGATTTGAGGACCTGAGTCTTTTCGGCCTGTGGCTCTGTCCTTCTCTAGGTCTGTGGGGTCCTGTCTCTTTAGCTGGTGGGTGGGCTGGAAAAGAAAGCATAGGTGGGACTGAGCGCACAGGGAAAATGTTGTGGGCCAGGCCTAGGAGTGATACACTTCCTTTCTGCCGGCATCCCTGTGGCTAGGGCCCAGTACGGCACCACCCCCACCTCCAAGGGAGGCCTCCCGTGGTGTGTCCGGGAGCAAAAGGGAATGTGATGAGGTGAGCACGTGGCATGTTTGGAAGGGAGGAAGTAAACCTGTTTGGCTAGAGAAAGATGAAATCCAGGATGGAAAGTGTAAGACCCCAGACGCTCACTAGCAGCTCAGGGCACACATCAAAAGTTTCCAAACAAAACCAGAAAAGCTTGTGCTCGACGCTCCTGAGAGTGATGCAGAGAAGAGCTGGGGAGGGGATTCGCGGGGTGAAGAGGTGGCCCGAGGCGGCCTGGTTGGGCAAGCGTTCAAAACAGAGGTGGACATAACGCGGCGCCTTTGAGGATGGATTCAGAGAGGCGGGCAGCACACAAGCGGGCGTCTCAGGTGGGAGAGGTGTGGCCGCGGAAAGAAAAGCGGGGAAGCACGAATACCGACGAGGTGTGAGAACAAAGAATACAAGCAAGGGCAGAGAGAGCATGATAGAGCTGCTGGCGAGACGGCCATTAGACAAATGGCATTTACCAGTGAGTGCCCCTCCGGCACCGGGAGCAGGGCAGCCGTCCTTCATCTGCAGGACTGCCACATGCCACAGGCCTTTCGGCATCCCTCGCCCCACCCATCAAACGCGGGCACCAGCCCGCGTTACAGCGACTATTCGAATTCCCTCATATTTCCAATGCCTCTGTTGAGCCACTGGCCAGAGAGTAAAGAGAAATAAGGTCACAAAAGGACCAGGAAATCTTTGATCTAGGGTCCTGATGTGAGTGAGGCTCGGGAGATTAAGGCAGAGAAAATAGAAAGGAAGAAGTTGCTATGGGTTTTAAATGGGGACGGGGCTGAAGTTAGTGTCCAAATCTGTCACCTCTAGGCTGCGTGTCCACGCTGCTGGCACCGCTAATTGGAAACAGTGTTTCAAACCCAATTCGAGGCATACCTCACCAAAGACTTGCACCGACATCAAGGCGATGAATCCAGATGTCACACACGGGCATTCAAATATTAAACAATAAATTCCTGAAAATTCACAACGCTCTGAAATTAAGGCCACTAAATCAGCCTCCTACCTCCTGAGGCTGGAAGGGTATGCAGATGGAAGCGACTTCGCCTAATGAAAGAAATCCGTCTGGCAAAAAACCAGAGATGTTCAAGGACTTTGAAAGTGCCTACATTTCCTGTCCAGCCAGGCCTATTCTGTGACCGTTTCCACCACTCAGAGAGCTGCCGCTGTGACCCAGACATGCCAGGCCCCTCAGGACAGGTGTTATCTGGCCCCGATGCCAGACCATCAGAAATGGTTCTCCATCATGCATTAGGACTGCTGATTTGCCAAGCTACCCTTCAGTACCCTTTTCCTGTGCCCCTTGAATAGCCCTTAGAATAAGCGTTTTTAGCTGAAAACGTGCCAAGTGAAACAGAGCTCAGCCACTGGCCAGGACCGCCTGCCACTCCATAATCCCAGAACCTGGTCCAGTCTGCACAGCACTGATGGGGGGCAGTCAGGGAGGGAGGTCGGCCAGAGGCACCTGCAGAGCCGATGGGAAACGTCACTCAGAGACACCTCGGCCGCCAGACAGACATCTCAAAACGGAGGTCTGAAAATAACCCTGATGAGAGCAGGAGACAGCAGCACACTCGGAAGGCTTCGAAGGGACAAAACACAGGTTGGCCGACAGGCAAGTCTAAGGAAGCATCTCTCACAAAGGGAAGCACGCAATAACTTCCCACACTACCCGACTTCTTTTAAAATTCACCGGCAGTCTTCCCCGACATTCGCCAGATCACAATATCATGTAGATGAACAAGCTTCCGCTTTTGAAAATTCAGACACCCCCGTGAGGCTCTGATGTAATTATTGGGACATCAAAGTAAATTATTTCCATAGATTATGTTCCTCCTCTTCCTCAGGGAAATGCCCTCCGAGGAGGGAATGGGGGTTTTGATTAAGGAAGAGAAGAGATGGGCAACTCTGACACACGAACCACTTTGAGGTCTGGGGGGCTGGGAAGTTTTGCTGCTCGGGAAAAGAGGGAAGCGGGAGACAGGAAAGCGTGGAGAAACAAAGTGGGGGGGGGCTCCGGCCACCTCCACGTGTGTCTCTCACTACCTCTGGATGCAGGTTACGGGGAATTATTTTTGCTGTAAGACAAGGGAGAACTACCATTCTTTCCTCTCACGAATGTGTATGGAATGCTTACCTGGTATCGGGAGGGGCAGGTTCTCAGTACCCAGGAGTGAGCAACACAAGCAAAACTGCTCTCATTTGAAGGCAGAGGAGGAGACGTCCTCAAGTGGGAGAGTTGCCGTCGCTATGGAGAGCAGGGGACGACAGGGCGCAACAGGTCGGAGTCATAGAGAGTGCGCTCCTGAGAAGGAAGCAGGGCGTGTGGGTACAGGTGTGGGTGCAGGTATGGGGGAGGTGAGGAAGCCAAGGTCAGATGGCCATGACCTTCTCAATAAGGTTGGAGGTTCATTTCCTGAGAGTGAAGTTTGAGAAGGAAGAGAACAAAGAAGCTAGGAAATATAGAAAATGTGTCTTTGACCTTGATACGTCCATTAGTTTACTTCTCACTCACTAAAGGTCTGTGGTAGTAAATGCACCTGGTAGTAAATGCACCTGGTTTCCATGTGTGTATGTTAACATTTTCAAGACTCTTTATCAAAACCAACATTCAAATAGTATCTCAAGGGTGAAATTCTGTTTGAACAAAATCAACTTAACAATTCCAAATATATAAAAATATTTAAAAAATTCATCCTGTTAAAAGTGGTTAAGTTCCCCTTCCCCATTTTATCTGTTCTCCTTCACTGCACCGAATAAACAGGAAAGGCTTTGTTTAATCATCTGCACCAAAAAGAAAAAGAAAAAAGACAAGAAGATTGCATCTTGACAAAGTCAAATGTCAGGAATCACATCAGATCAGTGCAATTACAGGCTCCCTGTGGTGGGACTACGGCTTCCGACACTACAGTCCACACACCCAGTGTGAATCCCCCCGTCTCAGGTCTCTTAAGCCTGCCTGCTGGACGGGATGGGGCCACCACCTCCAGTACATGAAGGGGCATCGTAGTTCTAGAAAAGTGGACGTGGGTAGTCATTAAGTGCTAACTTCCGGTTACTTCAGCAGTGGTCTGCCTTGATCAGCCTGAAAAAGGTTCTTTTTCTGATTCTGTTTCTGAGTTGGGCCCAAAGGGGTGAGCCACTAGGGGAATGGAAACCATGGTAGCTCCCATGTGAAACTGGTCAGAGGTACACTTATTTTCGGATTTAAAATTAACTGGTTGCTATACAGCACATATTCAATATCAGGTTCTTAAGAGTAGCGTCTATTGGGTTTTCGGATATTAAACATGAAAATGAGCATGGTCTGTTCTTTTGTGCCAATTTAAAAGGTTTACCAGTATTTAAAAATATACGTATTTATGGTCAAGGAGAGTCTTTACAATCACTCTTAACAGATGAGTTCTCTGATGTGTTTACAAGCAGTGTACAAAGGGAGAATGGATTCGTGGCAGAGGAGGGTCGGACGGCAGCACTGTCCAGTCCAATTTGCTGGCCAGCCTGCCCCCGCTCGAGTGGACGCCGTCCTGACTTGCGTCTCCGGGGAAAGCAGCTGCTAGGGAGAGCAGGCGAGGGCTTCTGACACCCTCATCTGCCATCCCACTGAAGTCCATTCTCCTTCAAGGCAGCTTGACCCCGTTGCCTACTGCAGCCCGGTCAAGCTAAACACCAACTAAAATAGATGCAAAGAAAGCTGCCTCTCCTCCGTGGCAGTGCAACAGAGAGCCCAGAGACTTCTAGAGAAAGCTGTCTTCCCCAAAAGCTTCTCATAACCTAACAACTTATGCTTCTGTTTCCAAACATAAGAGCAAGCGTTTCCCGTGGCAGCACTTGACATCCTGAGTGCTGGTTTCCCTGTGTTGGTGTGCAAACGCCTGATGAAATGCTGGTGGCCAGCCTGCTATTTTCACCTGCCGAAACCTTCCAGGGCATCACCACCACCAGCTACGTGCTCCTTGGGGTCCAAGCAGCCTGCGTACTTTCTGACCTTGTAAGAGCTCATCTAGGAATGTCTCTGGAATCAATAAATGTCTTTAGCATCAGGAAATGATTATCGAACACCTGAGAAGCTCCGCATAGAAGTTCAATAGCAACTTTACTAGGAGATTCAGATGGCTCCCTCCCTCCCAACGGTCTGACCGCCTTGCTGTTTTCATCACGTGCCATACGGGGACTTCATCCCAGGGAGTTTTCACTTGCTGTTTCCTCTGAAAATCTCCCCAGAGAGACACAAGGAATACTCCCTCACCTCTTCCTCTGCCGAGTTTTGCTCAAACGTTACCACTTCAGCAAGACCAACCCTGAAACTCCTTTTTATAATCGCGGCCTTACAGCATGCATTCCCACCCTCCTTGCTCTCCTTTATTTTTCCACAGCACTTTCCATCTTCAATATAGCATATAATGTACTTTTTAAATAATACATACTCTTCATGCCCTGCCAAGAATGGAAGCGATGTGGGTGTGTGCAGCTGACCTCCGCACACCTTGGGCTTGAAGGGTGTGGGTTCACTTCTACACAGACTTTTTCAATAAAAACGTATAGTGACTGAAATGTGAATTATGTTCTTCATTATTTTCTCACATTTTCTTTTCTCCAGTACTCTATTGTAACAATAGAACATAGAAAATGTGTGTTAATTGACCGTTTGTGTTATTGGGAAGGCTTCAGTCAACAGTACGCTTTTAGTAGTTGAGCTTGGGGGTAGTCAAAAATTATACATGAGTTTTTGATTGCATGGGGGTCAGCGTCCCTGAGCCCTGCCTTGTTCAAGGGTCAAGTGTATATAGTTTTTCTTTCTTTTTACCTTTTCTGCTCTATTCTGGAACCTAGAATGGTGCCGAAAGTGATACGAAATATGTGTAGAGTGAATGAATAAGAATTATGGCTCATCCTATCTCTGAAAAAAGAGTCTAATAAAGCAGCTTCTTACAGAATTCCAGCCTCTGAGATCTCTAGCAATTTGTTCTAGAGTAAGAGTATAACCAGCTGAGTCAAGAAAGATGAAGTCATTTATTGAGAACTCTCATGGAAACAGCCAAAGGTAACCTAGTGGTGGGGGAGGGGTGGGAAGGAGAGAGGAGAGGAAGAGAAGGTGGGAGAGAAATGAAAAGACAGAGACCTCTGTGGAGACAGGGTGCAATGAGAGAGACAGCACGTGACTAAACGTAAGGGAAGACTCCGCACATGAGGCCATGGTGATTGGCAGTCCTCTGCCATTTTCCTGCCCTCCGTGCCACAGGGGAAAGTGGAGAGAGAGGGCATGCCACGGGCGGGCTGGGATGCACTTGCCACTCCCCACCCCCACCCCCTGGGAGGCAGTTCTTGTAGCTGTGCTTCTGTTGAACTGGGAAAGATCACGTAGACGGATCACCCACTTAGCCATGTTCACGGGCATTTCCTCTGAGAATTCAACCTCTCTGGGTTGCATATTGACAAAGACAAAATGCTTCTTTGAAATGACTGTTAGGATGCTTGAGAGTTGTTTTATTAGGTCTTGTATTCAAGGCCTTGAATTTTAGTGTGTGTTTCCCAAATGGGAGCAAAATTTCAAAATTCTGTCAGGACAAATGAAATATACAAATATTAGCTTTACTTCGTGCATAAAACAGGGTCAACTTTTACTTTCCTGGGGACGTTTAAAACTCCCTCAGCCCTCATTACCTTCCATCGAAACACAAATTGGAGAGCCTCCAGCAGCGCTGCGGTATACACCGCTCCTGCGCCTCCTCCCTAAAAAGGACTCTTTCGAGTTTATGGAGAGCTTCCCTCCCACTTTTCATCACAGCAGACTTCAAGGCCTGGGGCTGCAGGTGTGTATTAGAAGTTTGTTTAGTCGGTGCTCTGCTTGACACCACACTGATGTTTGAAGCCACATACGGCTCTCCACCTCACCGTGAAGGGCCACGTACAAGCTTTAGACAGTATTAAAATATGGGTTTGGGAGTCTTATAAATTTGAAGCTCATCTTATACCTCACTATAGCCTTGAATATACTCTTCTCCAAAACGGAAATAGGAATCTATGTCACAGACAAGTAGGAGTATCAGAGATAAAGTTCCCCAAGTGCCTGGCATGGGCCTGTCACACAGCTGGAATTCAGCAAGAAGTGATTCCATCCCTCCTGCCCATTCCTGACCTTCCCATCTTCTACGGCTTTTTTCTCCTACTCAAGGCTGCCGCAGATACTGGGTTCTATAAATCTCTCCCTCTTCTTTAATCCAATCTGCTCTCATTCAAAATACATGAACGCCATGGGGCTGCCGGCCCAGCAGTTCCGTGGAAAGGTGCTCACTCACCGGACAACTGAAGTGACCAGTTAGGGGAAGGTTCTCTCACCCAGCTCCTGGCAGCCTCTGTCTGGTTTCCCGGTTTGAATGCAATGTGCCTTATAAATGTTAGTCATTTTATCCAATGAAGACCTTAAAATATTAAGCTGTTGGTCTCCACCTGATTAAAAGTTCTCCTCTATAAATAACAGAATGAAAATACATAATATCAATCATTGTTAACTCAGAACTTAGAGAAAGCTCACAGGAAGGGCTACAGAAGTCTCTGTAATAATTAGAATGAATAGCACCTATTTAGAATTATGTGCCAGAAAACACTTTCTCATTTAATTATTATAAAATAATTGGGAGGTGTTATCTATTCCTACATATACAACAGTAGAGTTAAGGAACATTAGTCATAAGGTTAAGGAAGTAATAGAAATGAGAATAGAAAATAAAAACATAAACAGTAGGAAAAACGACAAGGCCAAAAGTTAGTGTTGAAAAAGATCATCAAAACTGGTAAAAACAAACAAACAAAAAAACAAAAACCTGGGGATATTCATCAAGAAAAAACACATGAGCCCTGACCAGTATGGCTCAGTTGGTTGGGCATCAACCCACAAGACAAACAGTCGCCAGTTCGATTCCTGGTCAGGAGATATGCCTGGGTTGTGGGTTCGGTCCCAGGTCAGGGCGCATACAAGAGGCAACTGATCAGTGCTTCTCTCTCACACTGATGTTTCTCCCCCTTTCTTTCTCCCTTCCTTCCCCTCTCACTAAAAATAAATACATTAATAATCTTTAAAAAAAAACACACACATGTAACACATGACAAAGTGCTCAATATCATTAGTCTTCAAGGACATGCAACTTAAATCATGAAATGACAGCATACAACTACCAGAGCTGTTACAACTGAAAAATACAGACCACACTCAATGTTGGCAACCCCAAACCCTTACGCACTGTGGTGGGAATATTGAATGGTATGGCCACTTAGGGGAAAGATCTGACATTTTATTACAAAAGTAAACACACGTTTATCTTATAACCAGAAATTCCACTCCTAGAAAGAAAAACAAAAACAAAAACAAAAACCAGAAGAACTAAAACATGTCAAAAAAAAAAAAAGAGAATTTTACAAGATGATTCATAGCCGTTTTATGTGTAAAACTGATTTTCCTTTTCCTTCGGCTCATCAGGGCTCAACTGCCATTGGCAAGCTGAGAACCGAGAGCTGAGTTCTGCCACCTGCCATGCTGGAGGATGTGCTAACGCTCACCCTTCAGTTCAGGGGAGGCTGAAGAGCCGAGGCTGCTGGGAGATGACTGCAGGACATACATCCAGGACTCTCCATTGGCCCTATGGCTGAGGATCGGGGGCCGTATGCATGGGGCACACGACCTGTATTTCCATGTAGTGTCTGATGAGCCCCACTGCCTGGGTAGCTGAGGGGGAACCTCATTCACCATGTAGATGTTCACTGACCAACTGGCACTCTGGACGGCACCCCCGCCCAACCTCTGCAGGGCTCCGCATTCCGCAGTCCAGACTTCCCACACTGCAGGCTTTTCCTGGGTGTGGCCCTCCCATCACACTCAGGTTCAGACGCACGTGATGCTGTCAAGTCCAAAGACCCTCTGAGGTCCTGCGGAGTCAGTAGTCCTTCTTCCTTTTGACATGCTCCATTGTATCGGTTACACATCGCCTTTCTCCAGTGCGCTAAATTCGTTAGTACCCATTCGTCTGCTTTTATTCGTCTGAATTTTTTTATTTCTCTTCACCAACCATCTCCTCCCTAAATCTGTCTGCTCTTTTAGATTTACCATTTTTCAAATTTACTTACTGTAATATTATTGACTTTCGGGAGTGTTAGATCTCTACTATTTAACAAAATATTCTCTTCTCTACATCTCAAATTCTCTTCCATATTTTTCAAATATATTAATGCACTAAGAAACTTTTTTGCATTTCAATAGTTATCTCTTCAGCTAAGTAGGACAGGCCTATTTAACCAAACTATTAAGTTTTATCTTATGCAACTATTGTTATCTGTACCTTTTAACTAATTCATTTTAGAAACCACCCAGTCTTTTTGTAGCATCTTGCTTTTTTACTTTTTTCCTTCATTTATTTAATCATTTTAGATATACCTCTCAGATTGTTCAATAACCTGAAATGCTTAACAACCCAATTCCCTGATGCTTGTTGTATCTGCTGGCTCCTGTGTATGGTAGAATGTTTCTCCTGTATCACATAATTTGAATTTTGATTTAATCTTCAATAGGCTTCTTTTTTTCAATAGACTTTTATCTGTGGAAATACAGTGCAGCCAAGGTTGAGGATTTATTCCTCAAGAATGGTTTTATATTTGCATCTGCCAGTCATATCCAAGAAAATCACAAGCATGGAACTGAATTTTATGTTAATTTCTTAATTTGGCATCTTTCCGGACAAGAACATAGTGTACAGCCATCACTCCTGGAAACAGGCCTTCATGTGAAATAGATCAGGAAGACTTTCTTCCACCCAGAGGCCAGGCTGAGACATACAGATGTTCCTGTCCCCTCCCTGTGATCCCAGGGAGACTGCTTTTATAACGCACGTTTTCACTAAGGTTACAGCATTTTAAGGCTTCCTACTTCCTCTGCGCACCCAGTGTTGGGGGGAGGGATACTGTTAGTCCCAGTTCGTTGCCTCTTTTAGGTCTAAGTCTTCATCTTTCGTACCTGCATGAAAAATAAGGGTTAATAAATGGGCTTGCACTTCTGACCCAGTCAGAGTAACTAGAATTGACTTGCCATCCTGTCCTAAAGAACTCTGAACCTGGACTAAATCCATGAGGCAACGGCCTGCCGGCGCAGACCACAGGCAGAGAACGGTAAGAGGAAGGAACTGCTTGAACAGGGCCTGTGTTCACAGCAGCTCCGCCTGCTGCACGCGGAGCGGGGAGGTAGAGTCAACGCAGAGCCGAGGTCTCAGTGCTGCGGAGGCGGCGATTGGAGTTCACAGTGGCCGAGGTAGCTGGAAATGTGGGGGTCAGGTTCTATGAAAGGAACACAATGCACACCCATTAGGGCCCCAAGATCTGCAGGGAGGTCACCCGCAGTTCCTAGTTGAGGGCTGAGCTGCGTGTGTGCAAGGCGAAATTCCAGGCAGCCTATCAGAGAGCGCCTACAGGGGATGACGGGCGGGGGCGGAGAACTGAGTGGAGGAACCACAGGCCATGCAGCATTGAGATGCTGAAGTTCTCCCGCCCCCGACCCCAGCCAGGGAGGCATCCCCACACTGAGCGCCTCTTTATTTATTTGTAACTCCAAAAGGCATACACTTGAGAAACAAGCACCAAGCCTTTGAGCAGAAGTCCTAATATTTTCTGTAAAGAATCAGAGAGTAAATATTTTTGGGACTGTAGGCCACATAGAGTCATCTTTGTTTCTTCTCTCTTTCTTCCTCCTCTTCCTTCTCTTCCTCTCCTCCTTCACATCCTCCTTACCCTTTTCCTCCTTTTGTCCTTTAAAAATGTAAAAACAATCTTTAGCTTGTGGGCCACACAAAAGGAGTCTGCAGGTCAGGCTATGAGCCATCACTTGCAGATCTCTTGGTCTGGAGTAGAGGCTACACCGCAGGGTCAGGTTCACTTTGGGATTGTTTGGAGCCAGCAGATCAGACAGAGCTGGGAGCTGAGGATCTGCCCGGGTCTTTCCTGGGTGAACACACAGGCCTGAGCATGCATACTTCGAAGATATGTCCGAGTTTTCTTACTGCCCCACATCTCATTCCCCAGTCTTTCCTCCCCAAGGTTCTTAGGATCTACTGTTTGCCTTAACTGTTATCCATTGCTGCTGGCAGCAGCAACTAATACCTCTGGCTACAAGTTTTTGAAAATCGCCTGCCTGGGTAGCGGCTACAGGGCTGAGATAAGTCTGTGTTAGGCAAGATTAAGGCAAGCCTTCAAGCTGGTCTACCAGGAAAGCCAAATCATTACAAATGTTTGCTAATGAAGTCCACTCTCTTCCCTCCGGTTCCAAAACAGAATCCAAAGTGTTATTTATACAAAGTCTACCACTGAGCTGAAGAGTGGGGGGTGAGTCCAGGGCAAGTTAAAAGGCCAGAAAGCTCACTGAACTGATTGAGATTATCTGGGTTTTCTAGAGTAAATATTCTCTCATTGCTACAAGCTTTCCGCCAGTTCGCCGAGTTTCTAAAATGTGGATTCGGACAGTCTCTGAATGTGTTATTTATTGATTCTTTTGAAGGTATGGACTTTGGGGTCTCTCTACTGCACCGTTTTCCTCCTTACTCAAAAATGTTAAAGATCTGTGGGCCCCTCAACCAGGAGAGAATAACAGGACCAGATCTACCCTACCACCTGAAACAACTGAAAGCCTGAGGAAATGCATAAAACAATGGTTTTCGAGACATCAGCTATGAATCAGCAAGTAAAGGAGATCGCTGAGAGAATGGAAACAAATGAGGTAAACCCTGTTAATGCTCGAGCCAACTGCCTGGAGAGAGTTTGCTGGCTGTGGGATATGAGGAAGATCCCAGACAGAACCTGCTGGTCTTCCTGAATTAATGAGACAGATCTGGGCCTATGAGGATGCAGAGAGAGGAGCGGGAAAGGGTGGTGGGGGGAGAGAGAGACATGACTGATTTGCAAGCTATGCTTTCTTAGGGGGCGGCGTTCAGAGTGGCGGCACGCCAGTAAGTAATAACCGTAAGTGCGTGTTGTGCCCATACTTTGGTTTCTAAATATTATTATTCTTACTACGCACCAACCACCCCTGAGAGAAATAAAGATTCCAGGGCTGGGGCAAGGAAAGCACAAACAAAGCCTGAAGTATCTCATTATGCCAGAAACTTAGAAAATACTCAAGGAAACTGAACACTTACCAAAAGATCACAGGAGCAGCGAAAGTGATTCTCCACTGGTCAAACCTGATCACAGAGGAAATGCTTCACAAGCAAAGGGGAGCCCATGGTGCGCACCTGGAATCACGAACAAAGTCTTACTGGAAGCGGGGAGGCGGAAAGCATTTCAGGGGAGGAGAAGACGAAATGAGACAAACAGAAGCCAACCCCTTACGGCAAAAACTATTTCTATGGCTTTAAGTCGTGTTAAAAATTCTGGGACAATCTGAGTACTAGAATAAATAATGATGATAATGTATTATAATCCTTTAATAAAATTTAAAAAACCATGAGTCTATCATCATAGAAATACATAAATATGGAACAAGGAATGTTTTTCCTTATAGTAGAATCTAACTAATAAATATGAAAAGATTGATGGAGTTGAAAAATCATTAGATGCTAAAACTGGCAGGTAAAAGGATGATAGCTGTATATTCATGTATTTTTTAAATATTTCACCCAAGTTACTTGTTAATTATAAAGGAGAAGGTTTTTAAGTTGAGAAACTTAGAAAACACCATTTTATCTAAGTCATCAAAGCTAACACAGCCAATCTGGGAGCAGACTGACATTATGTGCCTCCTAATGAGATTCACTGAAGGGAACATGCTATCACTTCAATGGGATTCTTGCCAAAAATGCATACCCTGAATCTAATCATAAGGAAATATCAGAAAATAAAAATTAAGGAAGAGTCTAAAAAGCAGATGGCTTAAAGTCTTCAAAAATCTCAAGGTCAAGAAACACAAAGAAAGGCTGAAGGACTGTTTCAAACTAAACACTAAAGATACATGACAATGAAATTTAATGCAGGATTCTGGATTTTATCTTGGACTGGGAACAATAAATTACTATTTGGGGCATTATAGGGACAATTGATAAAAAGGATAAGATGACAATATTGTATCAATAGCAAATTTCCTGGTTATAACTCTAACCTGGATATGTAAGAGAATGCCCTCGTTCTTCTTAGTATATGCACAGACATATATAAAGTGACATGACATCTTCGTTTTGCTCTCAAAAACATCTCCAGAGAGACAGAGAAAGAGAAAATGGTTAAAATATAAATACTTGGTAGAAATGAGTAGAAGGTCTATGAGGATATCTTATAATATTTTTTGAAAATTTTCTATGTATATGAAGTTATATCAAAATATATTTCCACTTAAGCCAATATAGAGCAACAGGGACTGCACCCATCCTCTCACTTGAACTAAAAGCGCACAAAATGTATAAAACAATGACTTTCAAGACACAGGCTATCAGCCAGTAGAAGACAATGACCCAGGAGGAAAGGGAAACAAGTGAGGACAGACCTACAATTGCTCCACCATACTGCCTGGCTGTGGGGCAAGGCACAGGGAACCAAGCCCAAGCCTGGTGATTTCCTTGACTTGAGGAGGTGCAGACAGGATCCTGGGAAGGCCAATATGACCAGAGCTCAAATGGCAATGGACTGAGAAGGAGAATTCTTCATTGAAAGAGAACTGCAACAGGTCTGCCTCAAGTCTTCATCTGAGTATTAATTAGAGTATGCATGTAAAGAAATCACCCAAGACTGGGGAGACGACCACTCAAAAAGAAAAGAGGGAAAAATTATGAGTTCACACATGGCCAGAAGCAGTTCACATTCCCACAACCAGAGTAGAAAAACCTCATCATTCACAAGGGTATTGCTGTAGTAGTGAGAGAAAGTCATCCCTAGATAAGAGCTTTCTGGTGCTTCCTCAGAAAGCTTAAAAGTATGCCTCAAAAATATCAAGTGGTTTTCATGTAACTTATAACTGTGTCCCAGGACACAGCTCAATAATATTAACAGAAATATGAACATAATCAGCATTCCAACAAAGTAAAATTGCCTGTCATCTAACAAACAAATTCTGAGACACATAAAGAATCTAAAAACTAAAGCTCATACCGAGGAGAAAAATTAATGAATGAAAATAGATACATAAATGACATGAATGATGGAATAAGTAGACGAGGATATTAACAGTTATTAGAATTATATGCCAGGTGTTCGTGTAGGTAGAAGAAAAATTGAAAGCATTAAAGAGAAACAAGGAATAGACATAAAGAGAACCCAAACTATACTAAAGATAAAGCTGCCCTGGCTGGTATAGCTCAGTGGATTGAGCGTGGGCTGGGAACCAGAGGGTCCTGGTTCAATTCCCAGTCAGGGCACATGCCTAGGTTGCAGGCCAGGGCCCCGTGAGGGCCACGTGAGAGGCAACCATACATTGCTGTTTCTCTCCCTCTCTGTCTCCCTCCCTTCCCCTCTCTCTAAAAATAAATAAAAATAAAATCTTAAAAAAAAGATAAATCTGCAATGTATATGATGAAAAGTATACTTGATGACTAGCCCTTCCCCATCTTTCCACCATAACCCCCCTCCCCCTCCCCTCTGGCCTTATAAAGAAATATGCTCGATGAGATTAAAGTCAGATTAGATTCTACAGAAGAAGAAATAAGTAAACTTGAAGACACAGCAATAGAAACTAATCCAAGGTAAACTCAGGGAAAAAAAGAAACAGCTTCAATGACCTCCAACCATCTAATTTATATCTACCTAAAATCACTGAAATAAAGGTGGTACAGGGTACAGAAAAAAATTTAAAGAAATAAACAAAAATTTTTCCGTTTTGAGAGGAATTAGTATATAAAATAACAGATCTAAAAACGTCAATAAATCCCAAGGTTGATAAACATAAAGAAAACTGCATAAAACACAAAATTGTTTTACTGAAATTGTTTAAAGCCAGTAATAAAGAGAAATTCTGAAAGGCATTCAGAGGAAAGGAGGCACACGCACAAGAATGACAACAGACCTGGACGGCTGAGGTGTAAAGGCGGGCAAGAGAACAGACACGAACCCTCAAATCCAACGCCTTGCTAAAGGGACGGTTCCGTGCCTGTCCGCACTTAATCTGGAACCTGGGTGAACGGAATCCAACGAACGCCAAAACAGCCTAAACCAAGACCAACTCCAGACCAGAACGACTCCACCCTCTAAAAGCACCTTGACAGAAAAAGCAGGATGCCACTTTGTAGTATCAACACCCCTTACTTCCGTCCCTGCTGTCACTGCACACATCACACCCAACACACAGGAAGCAGGACGATGTGTAGCCCACCATCAACGAAGAAACAGTCAACACAAGCAGAGAGAAGACCCGGGTAGAATAATACACGTATATGTTTCTAATGGGAAAAGTAAAAAAAAAAGTGAATTGATGAAGAATTTTATCAAAGAGGTTAAGAACTATGAAAAGAGAGCCAGGGAGGTGAGCTACTCTTGTCTTAACACTATATGGACGTCATATATTAAATAGAGTATCGGAGATAAAAGTTTTTCCAATAGGATTATCATTGTAAACTGGAAACTTTATTAACAACTGGACATTCATAAACAAATGTCCATGAACTGGTAAATGAATGAACACCCATACAATGGAATTCTATCAGCCACTGAAAGAAACCAACCACTGATGCACATTACAATAAGGATGAACCTCAAAAATATTATGTTAATGAAAAAATCTAGCTATACAAGAACACTCATTGTATGATTTATATTAAGTATCTAAAAAGAAAAATGTATTTATTTTTTAAATTTTTTATTGTATCATTTCCATTACCATTTAACCCCCTCACGACCTCTTCCGCCTGCAATCAGCACGCTGTTGTCCACGTCCATGAGTCCTTTTCCCTTTTTGTTTGATCCCTCCACCCCCTATCCTTCCCCCTTCCCACTAGCTGTCACCCTGCTCTCCATCTGAGTCTGTCTCCATTATCCTTGTTAGTTCAGTTTGTTCATTAGATTCCACATACAAGTGAGATAATATGGTATTTGTCTTTCTCTGACTGGCTTATTTCACTTAGCATAACGTTCTCCAGGCCCATCCATATTGTGGCAAAGGGTAAAATTTTCTTCTTTTTTACAGCCAAGTATTATTCTATTGCATAGATGTCCTATAGTTGTTTTATCCACTCATCTACTAATGGACACTTGAGCTGCTTCCAT
This sequence comes from Micronycteris hirsuta, assembly GCA_004026765.1. NCBI lineage: Eukaryota > Metazoa > Chordata > Mammalia > Chiroptera > Phyllostomidae > Micronycteris > Micronycteris hirsuta. Next base: position 7,432 of record PVJI01006059.1, on the reverse strand, counting down.
ATTTTGGCGATTGTAAATAACACTGTAATGAACACAGGGCTGCTTATGTTCTTTCAAATTACTATAGTGTTTTGGGTTTCTTGGGATATACTCCCAGAAGTGGGATCGCTGGGTCAAAAGGCAGCTGCATTTTAAATTTTTTGTGGTATCTCCATCCTGCTTTCCACAGTGATTGCACCAGTCTACACTCCCACCAATGGTGCAGAAAAGTTCCCTTTTCTCCACATCCTCACTAGCACTTGTTGTTTGCTGATTTATTGATGACAGCCATTCTTAAAAATTTAAGGAGATATAAAGTAAATATAAAGAGATATAAAGTAGCCTAGGATCAGGATGGTAAAAGGGGATTAACTGTAAACAAATATGAGAAAACTTTTCTGAGTGATGGAAATGTTCTAAAACTGGATTGCAATGATGTTTGCATCATCTTTTATTTAATTGTGCATAAATTTGTCAAAAGCACTGAATAGTACACTTGCAATGGGTGACTTTTGTAGCATATAAGTTACGCCTTACTAGCCATTAAAAATATCTTTGGACAGTAAGTTTCACAAAAGTGGGCAAGACCTCCATACTGAAATCTATTAGCATTGCTGAGAGAAATCAGAGATTATTGGGAGAGCCAATATTGCTAAGATATCGTATTCAGCATCACCTCAAATAATATTGCAAATAGTATTTCTTTGTATAAAATGAGAAAATAATTCCAAAATATTTATGTGAAGGCAAGGTGCCTACCATATACTAAAAGTAAAACAAAGGCAAAGACACTGAATTTCTAATGATCTCTAAAGCATTGTGGTACTGGGTTAAGCATAGACTTGAAAATGATTTTGGAAATATAACCACATGTGTGAAACCAATTGATTTTCACAAAGGTGCCAAGATAATTCAGCAAGAGAAAGAAAAGTCTCAGCCAACATGGCTAGAACAGCTGGATAACATATAAGAAAAACTAAAATTTCAAACCCTACCTCCCACTATATACAAAAATATATAATTCAACATAGAGGTAAGCATAAGAAAATGTCTTCACAACCTTGGGATTGCCAGCATTTTAATAGAGCGTACAAAATAACACCCTGGAAGTGTAAAGAATCACATATAGGAACTATTAAGGAAAATAAAAGGCATGCCCTAATCTGAAAGAAAATATTTGCAACACATATATCTGACAAAGACTTTGTGTCCAGAGTATACAAAGAATTCCTATAAACTAATAAAACAACAAACAACCTGATAACAAAGTAGGCTGCAGACTTAAACAGACATTTCACACATGAAAAAAGACATGAGCACATAACACATAAAGAGCACATAACACATAAATAGCACATAGATACATAAATAGTACTCAAAAGCGATTGCTTATCGGGGAACTGTAAGTTAAAAGGACAATGACATACCATTTACTATTTCAAACTAACTGAAGGAGCTACTATTAAAAAGCAGACAACACCAAATGCTGAGAATGTGGCGCAACTGGCATTTGCGTCCATTCCTGCTGACAGAGTGAGAAATAGTAACCACGTCAGAGAAGTGTCTGGCAGTTCCCCACAAGCTTACATACGCACCTAGTCCGCGTCCAATAATCCTATTCCTCCATATGCATTCCAAATAAATGAACATACACCCACAAAAATGTGTGTAGGAGAATGTTTATAGCAGCTTTATTCAGAACACAGAATTAGAAAAAATGTAAATGCCCATAAGCAAAAGAATAAATGAATGTATCATTTTTTTTTAAGATTTCATTTATTTATTTTTAGGGAGAGGGGAAGGGAGGAGGAGAGAGAGAAACATCAATGTGTGGTTGCCTCTTGTGCACCCCCTACTGGGGACCTGGCCTGCAACCCAGGCATGTGCCCTGACTGGGAATTGAACTGGCAACCCTGTGGTTCACAGGCTGGTACTCAATCTACTGAGCCATTCCAGCCAGGGTGAATTTATCAAAATTTATCTATATAATGGAATACTATTCATTAATAAAAAAAATTAACTACTGAAACCCACAACGTGGGTAAATCTTAAAATATAACTTTATGCAAAAGAAGCCAGGTGACAAAGAGTGTCCACAGTGTGTGACTGCATTTCTCTGATATCCGAGAACATACAAGACTAACCTGCAGTAACACAAATAGGATCACTGGTGCCACTTGGATATGCGAAGTGACTAAAATTGGCAGGAGGGAACTTTCTGGGATGTGAAAATGCTCTATATCTTTATCTTAGTGTTGTGTATATTTGTTAAAATTCAGTAAAATGAACACTTAAAATTTCTAAATCTCACATTATGTAAATTTTGCTTCTCAAAAAGAGAGTGAAGCTATAACTGGAAAAATTTTACCAAGGAAATAATTCTTAAGAGTTAACACTTCTTTGGAACAAATCTTCATCCTAATAGTTGTATATTCGTGAATCATCTGAAAATCCATCACCTACGTTGAAGGAAATCACAAAGTCAGTCCCGGAAGAAAGAAAAGCCCGACGGTACCGAAACTGCGGGACCGACAACCCTCCCACCTCAAGGTTCCGATTTCCTCTCCCTCTTCTTTCTACTCCTACCTCCTAATTGCCGCTGTGCAGACATTGGCCGTGTGGGCTCACAGGTCACATGACTGCGCCTGTCTGACTCATCAGAGGCCTACTCCTGCTCCACCAGCGAGCCGTCTTGCTTTGTCTTGCTTTGGGTTAAGTCCTTGATTTCTGACAAGAAATATGTACTTTTCTGGACTACCTGGAAGACCTCTCCTTACTCTCATACGCATCATCCATGGCTATTCCTGCCTCACACAGTAAATGCCCTCAGCTAAAGACTGAAGTTAATACCGTTATATGGGATAGAATCTAGTTTACTTGGCTCCTTAACTCTTTCATGCCTAATACACACGTGACACTGGGGCCTAATAGATGTCACTTCTCCTGGCAGCAAGCACAGGGAGGGCAGCAACTCGAACGGTGAGAATCATACCTTTTGGCTCTGGTTTCATGCCATAGGCAGTGAACCCTCACTTTCAATTGATGAAGCAAAAAGAATTGGCGCCCTTCCATTCTTTATTCAGGACATTTTCAAGTGCCCCTTGAGTGCTGAATAAATAAACGATTAAGACATTTGCACCAGACATTGTTTTTATCCTATAATCTGCCTGGATTTAAAGTCAAACAATTATGCTCTGTCGACCAGAGTTAGAGCCCCTTTGAATATAGTGTCCATCGCTGTGTGTCTACAGACTCTGGGCACCACAGTGCAGCGTTCATCCCACACAGCTCCCGAGTCCCACATCTGGAAGGTGGTCACACAATCAGTGACGGGAATGCAGGGGTGACACCTTTAACCTGTGAGGTATGTGGGTGGCTATTGGAAACGACAGACAATCTAGGAACAACTCAAACATGAAGGACAAAAATGAGAACAAGCCTGAATGAGTAAAAGTAGAAATATAGGCAGAGACTTAAGAACATCCAGGGAGCGTCCGTGAACAGGAGAGAATGGAAAAGGAACCTCCCCAGAAACTCTCCCACAGGTCCGGGCAGGAAACAAGAAATTCGCTGCTGTCAGTGCATGAGGCAGGAAAGACCTCCCCACCCCCACCCCAGAAAAAGCAGCATTCCTACTGGCTTTCAAAGGGAGCTAAAATCTCGGGGAGAGGTGGGGCGGTGGTGGTTACCAGCTTCTGGCCAAAGAAAGTGACCTGCAGATTAAATGGCCTTCCTGCATTCAGGGAATGGCATGTGTTTCTTCTCATTCAACAAAATGAGAGGAAGTATCACTCATCAGCACTCTGCCCGCCTGTACGGTAGTAAATTCCATTGAGTGAAATGTTCTGCTGAAGAACAGGAAGCTTTGAGTTCAGATAATTTTAACAATCCAAAAGGGAAGCTCCTTGGGAAAAATTTAGGAAATCTAATGATATTCCCATTTATTTCTTGATCTACAGGTAAAGGTCCAAGGGAAACTTTCAAAAATCTGCCGCGCCTACTGCTCCCAGTTCCGACCTTGCGTTAGTCGCCATCGGTGGTATCAGGCCATGCTCTCTGACACAGGCGATGAGCCCCTTTTCAAACCCAGTGTATGCTGCACTGTTTCAGGATGGCTAATACTCTTTATCTTGGCAACTAAAGGGAAAAAGTATATTTTAGATAAAATGAGTAGTCAAAAGTGGGTGCCCACTTATCTTTATAGAATTTATAAATTTCCTTAATCACCAAGTCTTCTAGGACCTATTTCCCGCACACGGTAAGCGTCTTCTCTTGAACACTGTCTATATTCCTATTTATCTGATCCAAACCCAGTGGTTTCGCTCTTCTTCTCCATCCCTATGTAGCATCCCATATGGGGAAACCAACGATGCTACTGATCTCCCATGAACAGGACAGACAACATTGAAAGTGGATTCACAGGTAAACAACATTGCGATTAATCTCTCTGCTTTCCAACCTTACCTATTTACTCTCCATATCCCGAAATTCATCCATTTCCCAAAAATCCAAATCTGTTTCTGTCACACTTCCGTTTAAAACCTTCAGATCCTCTTGCCTTGGCTGGGTGGCTCGGTTGGTTGGAACATTATCCCGTGCACCAAAAAGGCTGCAGGCTCTATCCCCAGTCAGGGCATGTACCAAGGTTGTGGGTTCAATCCCCAGCTGGGGTCGCATACAGGCGGCAACTGATCCATGTTTCTCTTTCACATCATTGTTTCTCTCTCTCCTCCCATTCTCCTGCTCCTCCTCACTCCCTTTTCTATCCCACTTCCTCTCTAAAATCAATGAATATATCCTCAGGTGAGGATTAACAAAAGGAAAAAAACCTTTCAGATTCTCTGAATACCTTCGGGACAAATTCAAACTCCATACCTCACAAGGGCACTCATGATCTGCTTCCTGCCCACCCTCCCAGCCTCATCTGTTGACTCTCCCCACAGTCTCCAGCTCTCTCCCTGTGTGATAAACTAGCTATTCCCCACATACACCATTCCCCACAAGTCTAAACACCCCTCCCGTGCGATCCCTCCCCTCGGAGGCCCGAGCCCCCACCTCCGGTGCTCCCGCCACGCTCATGTCTCTTGGCTTCCAGACAGCTGGGCATCTCCTCCCCTTCAGGGTTTCCTAAGGCTCTCTCCTCGGCAACATGGCGCCGCCCACTCCTTTCCCCCTTCTTTCCCTTTGCTCCCCACTGCGAAGGCTCTATGTACGAAGGTTTACCCTTCTCCTCTGCAGCCTCGCAGCACTTCGCGCGTGCCTTTCTCAGAGCGCTCTCACACCATGCTGGCATCTTTTTTTCTCACTTCCCTTCCCTACTAGACTTCCATCAAGCCAGGCCTGCATTCGTTTATTGAGGGCTAAATGAAGTCACAAGGGTGGGACCTTTAGGGTGGGTAACCCGAGAAGAAGCGATAACAGAGCTTGCTCACTCTTTCTCTGCAAGGCGGTGAAGGCACACGGCAAGAAGGCTGCTGTCTGCAAGTCAGGAAGAGAATTCCCGTCAGGAACCAAATCCACCTTCATTTACCTTGATCTCGGACTTGCAGCCTCCAGAAGTGTGAGAAAATAAATGTCACTTGTTTAAGCCACTGGCCTATGGGATTTGGTTTAGGCGGCTCAAGCTGGCTCAGATAGGAAGGAAGGAGTAAACAAATAAATGAATAAGTCAAGACACAGAGTGAGTGAAGCAGCGGCTGTGCCCACGTAGGCTTTGTACCCAGTGGCTCAGAGCTGCCGATCACCAGCCACACAGAGAGACTTCATCTGTGGCTCTTCTCTCTGCAGGGGTAATTGGCCCCCTGGAGAGCCACATTTTGACCTTGCACTCCTAGTACCCCAGGATATCATCAGAACTCAGAGCACAGACAAAAGGAAAGTGAGAGCCACTGAGCAGATGATTGTCAGGGTCAAGGCCACAGAGATGCCTCCCGTCCTTTACAAGCAAATGTTAATCGCTCCTTTAGGAGACATATGTGGGGACATTGAGACGTATGTGGAGTCTATAATATTTATGAAATCCTAAATTATGAGGAATATTTGTATGAAGGAAAAAACCCTTAGAACTGAATTAATAAATGGAAATGCCATTTTATGTAGTAGTATTGCAGCTTCCATACTGGCTTCCCATTCAGCTGCCCCCTGTCCCCACAAAAAGTCCGTTCATTCTACCACTGCTGAGGAGATTTTCCTAGAACTACCCTTCCTAAACATTTCAGTGGGTCTTCGTTGCCTTCATGATCCATTCCAAACTTGGTGGAACCTCATACTTCGTAAAGTGGGCTTTAGCATCGTGGCTGGAAAGAATAAACCAAGGCCTCCCTCACCTGTCCCCTTAGCATATGCTCGGCCCGCCTAGCACGCCTCCCCCCACCGCCCACCCCTAGCCGTCCTCCAGGTCCTGCCTGGTAGACCACTGCGCCCACAGAGCTTTGTACGACCCCCCCAAGCTAGGCTCTCACAATACACTCTCTAGTTCCCCCCAGACAACTGTATCCACATGTAACTTATTTGCCCATGACACCCCAGGGCCAAGAAGCTCCTGTAGGCTGGAACTAGAGTATTATCTATTCTAGCACATGACTGGCAAATAGTAACACTCATTAAAACAATTTTTGTTAGCCCTGGCTGGTGCAGCTCAGTGGATTGAGTGCAGGCTGCGAACCAAAGGGTTGCCAGTTCGATTCCCAGTCAGGGCACATGCCTGGGTTGCAGGCCAGGTCCCCAGTGGGGGCCATGTGAGAGGCAACCACACAGTGATGTTTCTCTCCCTTTCTTTCTCCCTCCATTCCCTTAAATGAGTGAACAGTTAGGTTCTTGAACTCATGAATGGTCATAAGTGTAAGGACAACTGAGCACACTCACACCTCACTGTCTCACTGAACTCGGAACAGCCCAGGGGAGCAGGGTGAGCTCTAACCAAACCGGGTGCGGGGAGTCCACACCACGGCCATGCCATTTCCCTTCCATGCCGACCCCTGTATTCTTCTGCAGTCGGCTCCTCCCCAGGTAACTGGGGCTGGTCCTGACTGACTTGGGGTAATTGTGGCGGTTGTGTCAGCCCACGGCCCTAGTGTACAAGGTGTGAATGTGTTATTGGGAGCTGTGGTGCCAGCAGCACAAAGAGTGAAGGAAGAAGGATATGAGGCGAGGAAGAACGGGAAGTGGCCCTGGCCTGGGGGCTCCGCTGGTTAGAGCATCATCCCAATACACCGAGGCTGCGGGTTTGATCCCCAGTCAGGGCCCCTACAAGAATCAATGAATATAGGTGGAACAACAAACCAGTGTTTCTCTGTCTCTCTCCCTCACTCTCAAAGTCAATACATTTTTTAAAAATTATTTTATTGTTGTTCACTTACAGTTGTCTGCATTTACACCCACCCCCAACCCCAGGCAAACCCACCTCCCTCCCTTGCTTCCACCCTCCCCCTTGGTTTTGTCCATGTGTCCTTTA
>PVJI01006058.1:0-90245 GCA_004026765.1 Micronycteris hirsuta | reverse complement strand
GGAGAGGTTCTGTCTCGGGAAGAAGTCAACGAAATGAAAACACAGCCAAGTCAAAAGCAGAGAGAACCAGGTCCTGTGCCAAGTATGTCTGACGTCACCCTTTTCTGGGAGCCAGTGCAGTTTTCTTTGCGTGGAAGAAGGCTGGGCTTCCTGGCTCTTGCAGGCTGTGGAGTTCTAACCGAGGCAGCCAGCCGTAGAGATCCTTGGACCCCAAAGGGCTTCCCATGGCCAATTTGAGGGAGTGTTAGACATTCTGCCTTGGATTCCTTATCCCTCAAGGAGTCTCCTCTCCTCAACTTCCTCTTGAACGTTTTCAATAAAGCCCTATTATATTTAAAAATTCTTGAGTTAATCCTCGATCCCAATGAGTCCAGTGGCTTGCGTTGACCTGTTCTTCTCACTGCGTTAGGAAAAATGTTATAAATTATGTGTCTTAATTTCCTTCTTCAGAGGTTCCCAAATCAGCTGATCTATCAAAACAATGAGGGACTTTTTAACACAAACTCCTGCGCTGGCCACGTTCATGGAGGTGTAGTCTACGTATTTCACAGGGCCCCACGCTCAGAAGGGCCTTGCAGTTTGGTTGATGCTCTGCTGCCGGCATCTTGAAATTTTTAATAATTTTAACTAGGGTTTCCCCATGGCCATTTTTTCCTGGGCCCCACAGATTATGGGCCCCACAGAATCACAAACTCTGATTCAGAAATTCTGTGGTCAGGCTGGGAAACCAGCATTTTTTCCCTATAATCACTGCCACGTGGTCCAACAAAAAACACATCTTTAATCAGCCTACCTGTTTAAATAAATTAAAAAGCTCAAAATAAATAGATTTTTTAAAATTTACTCGGGGGAGTGGAGTTATCCTTTGAAAAACCTCATAGATTCAGAAGTTCTGAGAAATAAAACGTTCTTTAGAATGATCATTCCAACTGGTTCTCCATGGCAGCGGCATCACAGAGACCTCTGGGGCAGGTCCGAAATCACCAATGCCCCTATTCGTGCCCAGCCCCCAACTGTTTGAATTCAATTGAGCTGAGATGGAACCAGGGGTCATCATTTTCATAAGTCCCTGAGGGGTCTCCAGGGTTGAAGACCTCTGATGGAGGCTGATATTCTCATATTTCATTTGAGGAAATGAGGACCAGAAAAAGGAAGTGGCTTACCCAGCATCATACCAATATCACGGACAGACCGATAGCCATTGTAAGTGGTGGCCTGGGAGTGAATGCAGAATCAGAAAGTGGACTCCACAGTCTGTTGCTCCTGTTCAGTCCGGACACCTGTGATCAGAGCAGACAGCCTGTCCTTCCATCGCGCCTGCTGTCCTCACCGAGCCAGTTTGGTAAATATTGGTGACTGACTGTGCACTGTTCCTACTTTCACTTGTAAGAAAATTGTTAAAGCAGAGTTACTTCCTAGCATTAGACACTAAGACATACTATTTTAAGTGATGGATTAGACAAAAAGCAATAGATGCATCAATGAATCTAAGTGTCGTAAAACATGAGATACACAGAGAGACGGTTGCTTTTCAGAAAGACACCCTTGTGACCCTCTCTTGATAAACACAGCTGAACCACGGCTCTTTCCACACAGTCTTCTCCTCCAGGCTGAGATTTAGCCCGAAGGCAGGTCAGGAAAGGTCAGGGCAAGTCAGTTCAGCTTCCCTAGTGGCCAAAGTTAGTCATCCAGAGCTTTGAGATCACAGGTGCAGCACGGAAGACAAATCAAAACAAATAACTAACAGGTCAGCTTTGTTGTCTTCTGGCCTTTGCTGTGTGTGTTTACAGGAAGCCAGGAATGAAAAGATTAAAAGAGGAGAGAATGATTACTCATAGTACTTACTGGGTTGTATTATCTCTATTAATTTACTGGTCTGTTGTTACCACTAAAATTTTAGCACCTCTCCGATTGGAGAGTCCTAGTATGTGTAGCAGTGGATGAAACACAGAATGGAATCCACAAATGCTTGTTCAATTAATAATATACACCCATGGGTTTGTACATGTACGGAGGGGTGGGCAAAAGTAGATTCACAGATGCTGTTTGTTCATATGGCAGAAAGGGGCTAGAGAGCTTTTCTTGGGCTTCTCCTAGAAAGACATTAATTTCGTTCATCCACAGCTCTCGAGCCCCAAGATCCCACCTGCTAATGTACTGTAATCACCCTGGGGGCGAGGATTCAACATACGAATTTGGGAGAATAAAACCTTCAGACCATGGTATAGAAAAATAGTAAATATTTAAGTGGCTGAAAACAAAATTAATATGTACAATAATAGTTTTCCTATATAAAATAACAACCAGTTTTTTAATCTAATAAAAAGCATACATTACAACACTAACAGAAAAAAGATAAATTATCTGCACATAAATATTTATAGAAAATTAACAAGCTCTGTATGATAATACACTAACAAGTTACTGAGATAGACTTAGAAATGTTGAATAAATGGAAAGGCGTATCTTGTGGTTGGATAAGAAGATCCAATATCACAGAAGTTCGATTCTTTTCCATTTAATCTATAAACTTAATGCAACCATGGTAAAAAATATTATTTTTAAAAATTTAGGCAACATACATATTTCATGTGGAAAAACAAATAAATAAAAACCGTAATAAATTAACTTGTTACTATCTACCAGGTGCTTTTCTAAGCATTGTAGCTGTATTAAATAATATACTTTCTTCAATGTTAGGAGAAAAGCTTTATTTTATGCCCATGTTTACAGACAATGATTTCAAGAAGCAGAAAAGTTAAGTAACTTACCAGAGTCACACATCTAGTACCTGGTAGAAGCTGTACTTGAACCCGAACTGTCTGACTCCAGAGTTCAGAAGTTTAATTTACTAGGCCTCACTTAAAAAGAACCAGGAACAGCCCTGGCTGGTGTAGCTCAGTGGATTGAGCGCGGGCTGGGAACCAGAGGGTCCCAGTTCGATTCCCAGTCAGGGCACATGCCTGGGCTGCAGGCCAGGTCCCTGTGAGGTCCCTGTGAGGTCCATGTGAGAGGCAACCATACATTGCTGTTTCTCTCCCTCTCTTTCTCCCTCCCTTCCTCTCTAAAAAGTAATAAAAAAAGAACCAGACAACAGAAGACAGGAGAGAAGTCCAGACGTACCGGGGAGTTTAGAACATGGCAAACATGGCATTGCACGTCCGTGGCATAAACAGATCCTTTTTCATGGATGATGGCACTGGAGCAACCCGGTAGCCATCAGGAACAAGAATGAAATTATATCCCTACCCCTCTCCTTGAATCACAATAAAATCCATAGGGTTTGATGATTTTGAGTCCCTCCAAAATCACATTAACAGCAATAAAAAATAAATGATTTTAAAAATTGGAGTAGCGACGGTCTTTGTTAGTATTACTAAAAGATTGTAAAAGATTGACAATTTTAATAAATCTGTAACTGGAAAAATAAAACGCTGCTGATGATGTGGAAAGGGAGGAGAGATAGTCCAGAGGTGACGCCAGTGCTGTGGTCCGAACAACTGGGTGAAGGTCGGTGACATCGTCTGAGACTGAAAATCTAGGAAGAAGCCGGTGTGGGGCTATGCAGAATGTAATATTCACTTTGTAAACTGCAAATGCCATTAAATAACCACATGGGGATAACATGTAGGCAGTTCATCATTGGAGTCTAGAGTTTAGAAGACGAGGCAGGACTGGAGATTGGTTTCTGAGCTGCTGGCATATATATATTACAGCGAATAGTAAATTAATTTCATTATGTATCAGTTAAGTCTTTGCTGGCATTTTTATCTCCATTTAATAATAAAGCAAATTGAGGCTCAAGACCATTCAAAGACTCATCTGCCTCACTGTCACCATGTCCCAGACGTCCACTGAGCATGCTCCCGACTGCAGGTGATGGCAGAGGAAGACAGTTGAATGAGACAAACCCATGCCTTCCCTTTGCTCCAAGTCTGGAGAGTGTGTCAGACAATGCAAACAAATAACTGCACTAAATACATTCTGGATTTTAACCTCAACCTGTAACTTCAATTCAACTTTTGTGCAACATCCAAAAAAAAAAAAAAACATAAAGAAAATCAGCAGCCTACACTTGGGAGGGCGGGGTCTCTTGATGACTTTGGAACTCTTATCTCCTTCTGACTCTCCTTAAAGAGGGGCCTTCTCTTTGCCACGTCTCCGCTAGCCCATCCTCCGTGCTCCTGTTTGCTCGTGCTGTGCCCACAGGACGCTAAGGTTTCTAGTCAGCCTGAGTCTTTGTACATCCCTTCACGGCGCCATTGAAAGGCAGAATGTGAAGTCAATCCACCCCCCAAACATCATCATGACAAAGAGAAATACATGAATAACAAAAGTGAACAACATTTTTAGAGCTAATAGAGAGCTACGGCTCTACATCACGTGCCTTTAAGATCCTCTCCACTTGTTGACCACCAAAAAGGCTGGCTCCTGAGTGGTCCCTCGCTGCTGAATGTGCCAGGCGGTGAGCCCAAGTGTCCCCTGCACTTCTGGGTGACTTGCGTGTTATCTCAGCGGGGACTGGACAAAAATAAAGAAGAAGGCAGAGAAAGGTCCTTCAGTTCTTGGTTCAAATCCCGGCCGTTCAGCCTCTGGAGGAACCCTTGAGCAAATTGCTGACCCTCGCTGTGCTAAATGAGTTCAGTGAGAATAACTCAAAAGTGATTATGTATGTAAAACTCTGGGCATAACCTGTCCCTTACCCCCTACTTCCTCCAGTAAAGAAGGAATGCAAGTCATCTTTCTCGCCTAGAATTCTGGCCCACCGGCTCCCCAGGCCCTTCCGGGCATACCTCTTAGGTTTCAGCTCATAGAAGCAGGCTGACCACTGAGCTGACCATGGGCAGCCCCACTTCAGAGGCAGACCTGGCTGACAGAGAAAATAAACTGGCTGAGGAGTCGTCTCAAAGGCAGTTTTATAAATCAGATCCTTTCTAACAGCCAGAGGAAAATATCAAGTCTTTCTCCTCCTTCCCCACACTCTGTGAAATACGGTATATTTTCCAAAGTCAAGTGCTCACGGTCCTCTATTGCCTTAAGAAGCAGGAGGCTGGGAGGGAAGGGGCCTTGGGGGATGCAGAGGGGGGATCTGTGACACATTGTTCTGCTAAGAAGGTGGAGGACGACAGAGGTGTGTGGTCCTGCAAAGCATCGGCCTGGCTGATGCCTCCCTCCCCCAGAAACTCATTTATCACCTTGATGGTTTCAGCTCATTTGCAGCCAAGTTATTGTCACCCTTAAAATAATGTGGCTTGACAGGGAAAAAATGAAATCCTTGTGAAAAGTTACATAGTCATCACACTCTGGAGTCAAAATATCGGCTGCAGTATCCAAACACGGGCCCTGGGTCCTGGCGGGGGTGGCGTTTCCTCTCCCCCGCAGGCTTTGGTTTTAGAACAGGACATTAACATTTATGTCATGTTAACGTGCACCTAAGCATGGCGTGTGGCCTCCTGCCACGGACACGGAGAAACACATGCTCGGGCATGACCGCCAAGACTCGCAGTGTAAATGCAGACGCGTGTTTCCTTGCCCGGAGAGTTAATAGAGGGCGGCGAGACTTAAATGTTTAGTCATCCCCCCGGCGTATGGACTCCATTGCAGATGTCAGGAAAACGCCAGATCTTGCTGAGCTACCACCAGCAACTGATATTTCACCCCCAGAACCAATTAAGCCAGAGCATTCTCTGCTTGGAACCCCCAAACTTCCCGACCCTTCCATAACGGACATGTGTGGCCTCGATACTTTCGTTAGCCTCAGGGCCCCCGTCTGTAAATAGTAGAGGGCCCAGTGAACCTAAATAGAAGAAAGGAGTTAACGTACAGGAAAGGTTTGCTTTTTTTCCCCTGATAATTTTATTTATTTATTTTTAGAGAGGGAGAAGGAAGGGAGGGAGAGAAAAATTAATGTGTGGTTGCTTCTCCCGCGCCCCCTAGTGGGGAGCTGGCCCACAACCCAGACATGTGCCCTGACTGGGAATCCAACCCGTGACCCTTTGCTTCGCAGACAGGCGCTCAGTCCACTGAGCCACACCAGCCAGGACAGGAGAGGTTTGTCTTGATTTCTGGAATGCAGGAGACAAGCAGTACAGGAGGGTTTATTTTCATTATGGTTCTGTTTTGTGTTCCTTACCTTGCACACCTTTAAAACTGGGCTCTAACTGCATCAGTCTCAGAGGGCAGAACTAGTTTCCCATGCTGATCAGAACCTGCGGGTACTACCCTGTGCCTTGTTCCCTGCTCTGCACAAGCTGGAACCAGACTCCACCAGCAGGAGAGGTCGGCCTCCGTGGACAGGTGAGATTGGCCTAACGGGAGCCTGGTGAGGCCCTGCAGGCACCTGGCCATGACTTCTGTCCGTGACCTCTTTCCTCCTTACACCCTCTCTCCATTTCGCACCCCAAACAGATCGTAAAGGATCACAAAGCCACTGGGTTCTCTGTCTAGGATTCATCTACCTGAACCGCTGTCTTGTCATGATTCATCTTTCCGGACCCGTCAGAGCACAGCGCCCCCTGCTGACGTACCCACTCTCACAGCACTCTCTCCGGGTTCCCATCGCTTCACTTCCTCTGGCCTTGTCATTGATCACTTGGTCATCTGTTCCTCATCCCATCCTTTCTTGTGATTATACAAAACCCTAGCTAGTCCTTATCAATGTGATATCTTCAGTACCTCTCCCAGTCACTATCCCCTGTGGGCGACTCAGGAAATGACTGGGAAAATGCATTTAAACGTGCCCAACACAGGCAATCCGACTCAGGTTGTACCCAGCACACCTGGTGCAGCCATCATCAAGCACCTGCAGGACCTGCAGACTCCGGCCGGAACGGTCGGGGAGAGACACAGCTGCTGTGCCTTCACCTCTCAAGTTCCTACTTCCACTTACCTTGTGGACCCTGCAATTTCGTCCTTTCATATCAACTCAGCAAGAGATTTAAACCTTTTTTTAAATTAAATTTGTTGGGGTGACATCTGTTAATAAAATTATATTAGGTTTCAAGCGTACGATTCTACAACATATCACCTGTATGTTGTGTTGTGTGTTCACCACCCGAAGCCAAATCTCCTTCTGTCACCATATGTTCAACCCCCTTTTCCCTTTGCTGCCCCTCCACTCACCTTCCCTCTGGTCACCTCCATGTTGTTGTCTGTGTCTATGAGTCTGTGTTTGTCTCTTTCTCTTGTTTGTTCATTTGTTGCTTTCAGTTTTATTTCCCATGTGTGAGTGAAATCATATGACTTGACTTTTTCTGTCTAATTTATGTTGCTCAGCATGATATTCTCAAGATGCACGCACGTTGTCGCAAACGGCAGTATCTCATCTTGTCTTATGGCTGAGTGGTATATATGTTCCACATCTTCTTTATCCAATCATCTATTGAAGAATGCATTTTTAAAAAGAATTTTTAAAGAATATATATGTGGTTTTCTTTTCAGTTAGGAGACATGGCCAGAGCATGCAGTGTATTTTATTGCCACAAGTTAAGATGCTTTGCAGTTACTTTGCACAATTCTCTTACCTCACGTGGAGTGATGAACACGCCCATTTAGGTTGAGAACTCCCTTTCTGTGGATGTTTTCTCTACTCATCCTTTTTTTATGTGGTCGAGCAATGGTCTCAACCCTGTCTTCTTGCGTTCAGCCCAGGAAAAAGCTGTATGGGGCAGGTTCAGAGTTCTTGCCTCACAGATAAAGCAAAACTGCAGTTTGTGCAGATGTGGTTTTCAGCCCTTACTCCCCACTGTGGATTTTCTCTTTGTCCATAAAAGAGTTTGCTCTCGATTTGTCATGACTATCTATATGTTTAGTAGATTAAAAAAAAGAGTAATCTATATTGAAAAGTACAAAAAGATGATTCCTATGTTATCATTGTTAACTGGAAAATAATATGCTTTCTTTATCTTCCAACAGTACTGATCTTTTCTTATCTATCTGACTTCAAGGCCCGAGTTTATCCACTCTTGCTACCAAAATGCATGAGTATTATCATTGCATAACTTTTACTGACAAAAGAGTTTCAAAATTCAGTGTTTCTTGATTTGATATAGATCATTAAACCCATGGCGTTTTGTGAAACTAGCTTTCAAGAACAAAATTCTTTCTTGCAAAGCTCTCTACTATCTACAAATGCTTTGAAGGTATATTTCAATTTATTTAAATAGGAGTACAATATTTTTCATGTTTATTTGTTTTCTTTGATAATTTATCAGAATAATAATGAATAATGAATGATCACAATTATTTTCCATTTTTAGTATGTGTTTTTTAATGGTATCTTTAAACTTAGCTTGGAATAAACTTTCTGGAAGACAGTCTGAAAATGTATATCAAAATCTCTTAAAAGGTTCATACCATATGACCCTATAGATTTGTTTATATTAACTTATGCTAGGTAACATCACATCTGCATTGAGTTTTTGTTTAAAAAGAGATGAAAACTGTTCATTGTAATATTTATATATATTTGAAAAATAAGACAATATTATTCTTTGAGGTATAGAATTAGTTCAATAAATTATGGTGCATCTATATAATAATGATTTCCAATAATATTCAACTTTTAAAAATTTGCTTATTATGTGTGAAGTGATAAAAGAAACAAAAAATGTATAGAATATTATACTATTCATAGTATTTATTTATCTTCCTATCTACCTACATATTAATTTATCTCTATATCTAGACAAAATATTTAAGAGATAAACCAAGAAGTTAATTCCAAAATTTTTCAAATTTTATATAATGAATGTAACATTGAAACCATGAAGAAATGTAATGATTTTTATTATTGTCACTCTGTTTGAGAAATGGTCAAATTAAGAGAGGGAGAGTTAAAGGGAAGGAGAAAAAGAAGGAAGGATGGAAGGAGGGAAGATGAGATGCGCTCTATCTTTCTATCTTGACATTTCCTATATTATTTTTTGACATAAAGTAAATGCAGGACTGAAAGTCACAGATCAAGAAGGATCTGGTGTTGATCACTGCAGGCACTTAAAACTCATCAGCTCCAAGTCTGCTAACATTTAGGAAAGCAAACAGCCAACCAGGGGTTCCAAATAAAAGCCCAGGGCAGAAGTCAGCAAAGATCATTATGGCAATCTTCAAAGGCCAGCTCAGACCACACATTCGGGTGGCAGCTCACATGGCCACCATTCAAGAATTCAGAGAAGGAACAGGAAGGGGCCGGTGTGGAGGCGGGGGTGGGGAGAAGAGCTGTTTCCTGGGGCAGAAGCCCTGAAAGCCTATAAAAAAAAAGCTAAGATGATGTCACGTTGGCAAGAGACCGAAGTAAACATTTCTGAGTTATAGTGAGCGGTGCCAATATATTTCTGGTATTTGGAATGAGTCATTTCTTGTCCCCTTTTGCCATTGAAATGTATCTGTATCACTACTACACCATTCTAGACAGGAGATTTTGATTGCCAGAAAGAAAATCTGCTCAGGTGAGCAAGCAGAACATGTTTTATTGTGGCGGAACTATTGATCCACCTCACAAATCCAAGCCAACTGTTCTCTGTTTCACTCAAACCATCTCCTCTCCAAAAACCCTCCAAGGGCCAATCTCTTAATTCAAGAGTCCGCTATTCTCTTCAACTCATTCTTTCATTGTCATCCCTCTTAATTCTTCCAAGAAAATCCTGCTGGCCAAGTTGGGTCGGTGCTGCACATGGTACAATCAGCAGCCATGCAAGTTATATACGTATTTGGGGTGATACCTCCTAAGGGTTGTGGGCAAAGCCACCTCTATGTTAGCATCAACAGTGGATGCCTATGCAGCGTGTAGTTCTTAGGGAAAAAGGAACCGTGCGTGCTTGGCAAAACACTAGTCTGTGACCATAAGGTATCAGACATTAAGAAAGGTTAGAGCAGGAACTGTTTAGTAAGCATCAGAACCTATGCACACGGCAGCCCACTTAATTATGTGCGATGCTGTTCTTCTAACAGCAGTTAATAATTACTGAGCATCTACTACTGAAAACCAAATGCTTTCCTATATAGTGTACCATTTCAACCTCATACAAATGCTACAGAATTGCTGCCTTCTGTTACAAATGAGAAAAGTTAATAAGGGCTGTGGTCACCAATTCTGATTCATGTGTGGGGGTTAGGAGATTACCCCCACACGACCAGGCAACACTCTGACACCATCTGGGTGTTCTACAACTCAATTCTGATGCTATCGACCCAGAGAGAGAAAGAACATCAGATCCCATAGGTTAAGTGCTGAGACCCACAAGATTATCACCTTTTTCACATTTCAAATGTAGTCACAAGTTCAGATCATTCCCTGTGCTCCTGACAGACCTGTTAGTGATTGGAGGTGCCAAGTGTTTTCATTGGAAAATGAGTTCTTGCTGTATCTTGAGGGAAAGAATTCCTCAAGAACCACATGGGAGGATGAGGCTTTGTGGTAAACTTTATTGATGATGTAAAGCTAAGGGGCTTCTCCTCCTGACTTCCCAATGCCCCATCTCTGTCCATGTCACCACGGAAAAGGTCCAATCTTGTCTTCAATGGGACCAACACAAAAGCTAGTGTCCAGCCCTGGCTGGCATAGCTCAGTGGATTGAGCACTGGTCTGAGAACCAATGGGTCGCTGGTTTGATTCCCTATTTAGGGCATATGCCTGGGTTGCAGTCCAGGTCCTCAGTTGGGGGCACAGTTGGGGCCACATGAAAGACAACCACACATTGATGCTTCTTTCCCTCACTTTCTCCTTCCCCACTTTCTCCTTCCCTTCCTCTCTCTCTCCCTCTAAAAATAAATAAATAAAATCTTTAAAGAAACACAGTTCTGCTCTGTGATAAGTACACGAGCTTAGCATGTGTTCCCAGCTATACTTGCTGTGCTGTGGTACTCAGGCTCTGGCTCACCCTGGGCCACGGGGCTGCGGAGGCATGGGGCTATGGAGAGAGGATGCACAAGAGCAGGGGGTGAACGCACAGTCAGGGGAGAGAGAAAGAAAAGAGAACTGCTTTTGTTCCCCTGAGATTTTATTAGCTTGAGTTTGGGATGGAACAGGTGCTCTTTCAAAATGACCACTCAGTTTCCCAGGCCTGCAGCCTTTGGGCAGGTCCAAACCCCTTAGTTAGCCCAACAGGCCTGTTTGGTCATCACCTCCCTCTGCATCCGCTCAACAACCCAGTATTGGAGAGGAAAGGGAGGAGTGTTAATCCCCTCGGCAGAGCAACGCTATGATCTCCTGTGGCATAAAGAGCTGTAGCTTCCAGGGAAAGCAAAGAGGTTTATGCTCCCCAGTTTATTAAACTCAATGTCTAATTCTCCTTTGATCCTTTTTCCCATCAATAATTAGCTAAATACTGACCATAACACAGGGATTCCCTTCTTGGCTTCAATCGATTTGTTCAAATACCTCACAGAACTCAGAGAACCATTTTACTTACCAGATAAACAGTTTTTTTGTTAAAGATGAAACTCAGAAACAGCCGATGGAAGAGAAGCACTGGACAAGGTATGGGGAAAGAGTACAGATCCGTCAGGTTCTCGTCCATCACACCAGTCTCCCCAACTCTCCATGTGTCTGTCAGCCGGGAAGCTCTCCAAACCCATCCTTTAAGGTTTCTAGGGTGGCCTCGTTGCAGAGGCACGGTTGGTTAAATCATTGTCCTTTGGAGGTCAGGGAGGTGGGACTAAATATTCTAACCCTGCAATCACTGGCAACCAGCTCCCAACCTCAGTTGCCTTCCAAAAGTCACCTCATTGACATAGCCAAAGACACCTTTACTGTTCATGGCACTTGGGAAGTTCCAAGGGATTTAGATCTCTGTGACAGAAAGGAGGGCAAAAGTCAAATATACATTTCTTATGATGAATCACAATACCACAGTTCATCTTTGGGCTTTTGAGTAATTGCCCAGGGACACAATTGGAACGAAATTTTGAGAAAACCCACACCTGTCTGACCACATTAGTTAATGCTTCTCTCAAAGCCTCAGTTTAGCCTAGAGTCAGTCACTGATTTACTGAGTGATCTGGCATCAGTCACGCTCCTCGAGCCTCATATTTCTCATAGATGAAGTAAGAACATTCTAGACGATATCTCTAAGGGCCCTCTCAGATTTTACTTCTTTGAAACTTTGATAATGTATTACTTCTGGTTTTGTTTTATTCTGTTTGTAATGTAAGTGTAGTAATTTTAAGTAGGAGCTCTCCAGATAAACATTGGTAATAAAAGGGAAGTTAGTTTTAATTAAAATAATAAAAAGGTACTTCTGAATTCAACAGTAATAATTTAATGTTGTAGATATAATAGCATCACAACTATGAACATAATACAGATGATTTGGGGAACATTTAGCAGTGTAAAAATGGAATGCTTCCTTTCATCAGGGCTGGCCACTCACGGGGACACTGTGAAGAGCTAGATGTAAACTATTCTCTGTAGTGAGGGCATCACGGACAAACATGTGACTGCAAATGAAGTGACCGGACAGTGGAGAATGCAAACAAGGAGGTCACTCAGGAGTGGAGGGCTTGGGACAGCCGCCTGGAAGGGGTAGTAATATTTGAGATGTGTAGTGAGCATATTAGCCCAGAAAAACATTAATCGGAGTCAACAATAATCGCTATACTCTTTCAACGATACCAACAACAGTTCAACTTAATTTGGAATAATTTGCTTCTCTGTTTATGTTGTCTCTATCGGTCCAGGTTCCTAAAACAGCAGAGTGCTTGCAAACATCAGCACCGAGAGTCAAACGTGAGGAATCCTGACTTCAGGAGCCAAACCAAGGCAGCTCCTGCGGGGGCTGGGGAGTGCGTTCAGGACTCGAGCACAGCTGTAGGGCTTTTCCCTTGACTTGTGTGCCAGGGAGCTGAGTGTAAAGAATAGGAAGTGATGTGGAACCGGAATTCAGAACGATCCAGGTCTCACCGCAGTAAAAGTCTGCCTGAGGAGCAGCTGAGTACATAAAACCTCACGAAGAAAACCAAAACAGTGATATTCCCCATTGTGACTGTTTAGTCTTTCTGTAGAGACTCATGGGGCCTTGGCTATTATCTATTTTTAATATCACTTGACCTGAAAATTTATGCCACCATGTGGAAAAAGAGGGAAGTTTTTCCCTGATGAATGTGGGTGAAGAAAGATAAGGGAAGAGTCAAGGAACATTTAAGCCTATTAAATCAGCAGATGCACTCATTTCTTGACATTTTACAGATAACTCAACACGTTAGACATTCCAATCAATTGACTGATCATTTTGTACGTACCAACTATAGTCCTCATCTGGTGCCACAGAACTTCCAAATGCGAATATGTAAAAACTAAGATTGTATTTCATATACACGATCTTTTTCTCTTCATTAAAATAAGAAACACAGCTGCTCTTTGGAGAGGTGTCGCTAATTATTTCATTGGTTTTCTTTTAACATCACCGTTCTCTTACATTCAGTTTGAAAGAATCAATCACACGTTTCTTCTGGTACTAAACTAAAGATCTCACTGAATTCAATTCAATCTTCAGAATTCAATCTTTTGGTCAGGAGTCCACTGTAGGAGCCTAATATATGTTGGGAACTCTGTTAGATGCCTGGCACAGAAACTCAAATGGGCTTTTATCGCTTATCAATACCATCAGTGACCTCAGAAAATCCAAGAAACAACTGATGAATGCAGAGCTGTGTGCGCACTTGCAGGGTCCAGGGCACACACCTGGGGCAGAGGGAAGGCAGAGCAGTGAGAAGTGAAGTGTACTAGGCCGGGGAGAGGTGGGGGCGGGGGCGGGCAATGCGCAGTAATAATCGGAGCTCTCTCGGAGGAAATGATGTTTGTGCAGGAATGGTAAGTGTGGATAGTAATTTGCTAAGTGAACAAAGAAGAAAGGTCATGATGACCCTAATTACCAAAACTGGCATTTCCTCATCTGCTTCAATTTAATTAACCATTTAAACTGTACAGCAGAGGTCAAGACACGACACAGAAGGCTTGATATTCCAATTTGCCAGACAGCGATTAGAATACTGAGAAGCCAGGTTTCCCTGAGGGCTGTTAAGCCCTGTTGTTTCCGAGGTGTTGGTTGGGGAGTCTATCGATCTTCTAATGTTCCCTTCAGGTGGCAGAAGGTACCTTAGCAGCACCCTCCTTTCCTCTCTTCCCCTCTAATCGGTGAGTTCAGAAAGGGAACCTGGGCAAGTGTGGCCTGCTCCTTCTTTCTTCCCTTGCCTTGGAGAACTCTGTCCATCTCCAGAGAACATGAGTTTCTCTCATCCCTCTTTCTAATGCTAATGGATGGCGAACCTGTCTGAGCTGGAGTTCAGTTTTAGAGAGTAATTTGCCCTCCCAGTGAAGCCACTGTCTCTTGGGTAAGCTTTATTAGATATGGAAATGATCTTCTGGAAACATCTGCCTGAATTCCTTTATATTACTTTTCACCTGATTCAGAATGTGAATTTATTTTTCTTTAATTGGCATCCTGGTCCTCTTCCTGTGAAGGTACCATTATACCGTAGTTATGTTCGTGGGTCCCACCTCACTTTGTTGTAGTCAATTCAAGCCTCACCTTTACTGGGAGTTCTTCCCTCACACCTAAACCTGATCCATATTCTCCATATTGCTACCTGTGTGCTTTCAAAGTATGGAGCATGATCCACGGGTTTACTTACCTGTACCCAATACTGCTCCCTGTGAAGGCAGTGAGTCGTGTCTCATGTAATTCACTCTTCACAATGCCGGGTACAATTCTTGGTGTGCAGCACACTCCTGTGTATAAATAAATTTCTATAGGTGTGTTCTGACTCTCAGCAAATGATTAAAATTTATTCCCACCCCATGCCATATTTATAAAGCAGTCTATTTTGCATTATTTGTATGAACAAATACGTATACTTGTCATTGTTGTTTCATTATTTCCAGTTTTATCTTAATCATTAAATAGTTCTAACAAACGTGAAACTGATTCCTTAGTATATTTAATTTTGTTTCTCTACCTAAAAAAATAGTCAACACAAGTAAACAAATTCAGGCGTGATCACGGAGTTCATACAGCCATTCATAAAGGTCACATTTACATTTTAAAATATTTTGAAATAGTTTAATCATATGAATGAAAACACAAAATAGCTGAATTCTATATCCAGTTTTCTAAAGTTGTATTGTACATGGTTGGCACGGGATACTTGAAAATATGGTAATTTTTGGCACTGAAACTGACTTCTAGGATAAAATATAAATGCTTCTGAGCCCTACCAGTGCTCAGCCTCCCAGCAAAACCTTCGATCAATTCATGCTTCTAGCTCCAGGCAAGTAGCTCATCAGTCTGCCAGAATAATAACTTGGAGAGTCCTGGGAAAATTCATTTAAAAAGCCATACAATGCCTAGTGTTGTATCTGGCCAACCTGATTTTGCGTATCAGAACCAATTTGTAATCAGCTTGTCCTTGAGGAGCTTCTCAGTTTTGCTACGAAGTGAAAAGGACACAGACCATAATAAAGAGCAGTTCAATCCCAGCAGGACTGCCTACCTGCAAGATGTTAACCAGGTTATTTAACTTAGGCTGTTTCCTGGTTCATAGCGTGGGGAGGAGATAACTACAGATTTGTAGGTAAATTACGCAGTTTAGATTCTGAGTCATAAAAGAGAGAACAGTGTTAGCTCCCTTCTTGCTTCCAGTTGAAAGCAAAGATGGCGGCATTACAAATATCCATTCTGCATTCCCTATTCCTCTGGTTTAAAATACTCCTCAGAATAATCAAACTACCTGAAAACTGACCTGTCTGTCCAGTCTCTCAACCTGGATACGAGGGAGGCATCCATGTCTTCTTTTCTCTTTCTAATCAATGGTCTTGTCCTACGAACTTCGCCTCTTGTGATAAATCCATGCGCAGCTCTCCTGCTTCTCTACCACTGTCCGAGCACCAGCCAGGGGCACCTCTCGCCCAGGTTATGATGAGAGCCCTGGTCGTCCCACTTCCACTCTGAACTGACCACAATCTATTTCAACCAATGAGTACCAAGGCTCATCTTAAGATGCACATGTGATCGTACCTCCTCTCTGGCTTAAAATCCTCCAGGGGCTTCTTATTGAATGGTCAGAGAAAGATACGTATTTTCTGCTATCATTGCTTACTGCCTTCTCCAGCATCATCACAAACTCCTGCCCTTCTGGCCTCCAGCCGTGTCTTTTAATACTCCAAGGTCAAGTGCTTTCTTCAGACCTGTATTGTGTGCTCAAGGTCTTTTCTTCCCCAGTCTTCTCTACCCCGCTGCCCTTTGCTCATCATGTCAGTTGGGACTCTGACCTAACATCATGAAGGAGGCCCCTTAGGAGAAGGCTGGTCCCCCCAGCTTGCGCCCTCATGGCATCGTGCCTTCTCCCACAGTGCATCCTTCCCACTAGACTTTGAATTCCATTCATGCAGAGACCCTACAGAGTTCTCCTCACCCCAGAATCCCCATGCCTGCCCCAATGACAAATATTTCAAAGGGACTCAAATCCTTGCTTGTTAAATGGATGGATGGGTAAAGGACTGAATGAACAAATGAGTGCCTATGTGTCTTATTCAAAAGTCAGAAACTAGAAAGCGATTAGGGTGCCCACCTTTTACTAAAGAAACTCTTCGAGGAATTAGACACTCAAGCACTAAGGAGAGGAGACTAAGGCATTCTCTGGCTGACATTCCCTTCATTTTTCTTCCTTGGTGGTCCACTTGGACTGCATCCATGAGAGTCCCCAGTGCCAGATTCTCTCATGTTATGAACCGATGTGCTCCATAAACTACCCATAATGTGCTGGAATATGGCTCCTGGGCTTTCGTGCTCACTATGAGAACTGCCTGCTCTGCTTACATAGCATCTTTATTACGTACTTGGAGTTATGGAGCCCACATCAGGGAACGTTAGAGGCTTGATCTTCAGAGCCAGGTATTCCACTCTATGCTGCTCAAACATGCCTTTTTGACTTGAAGTATCCAGAGCTTTGCCACTGTATTTCTTATCTGAAACCACCAGGAGAGAATTTCCCATAAATCAATTCAGCAAATATTTACTGAGTGCCTCACATAGACTCAGACCTAAATGGGCCTACAGAGACTGTCTCATCAAACTTCCTCATTGTACCAAGAAAAAGAACAGAACCTGTGGGACTCCTGATCTAAAATCCATCAAATAGGCCCTGGTCTATAGCTCAACTGATTAGAGCATCGTCCCTATATGCCAAGGTTGTGGGTTCAATCGCTCGTCAGGGCACATACAAGAAGCAACCAATGAATACATAAATAAGTGGAATGACAAATCCATGTCACTCTCTTTCTCTTCCTCTGTCTCTAAGACCAATTTAGTAAATATATAAATAACCCATCACATAATTTTCTATGCATGAGTAAAATTAAAATGTGTAAGATGGTCTGTTTTTCCTCAGTAGGCTAACATCTTTAGTGGCGGAAGAAGATCAAACAAGGAAGTGAGCAGTAATAATACATTGTGATTGCCTAACATAGCGTCCAGTATATAGTAACTACACAATAATGCCCTCTTAAATAAATGAGTGATTAATCAATCAATTAATCAATTAGAGAATGCAACATAATACTTACAAGATTTTTAATTCTATTTATGTGATCATCATGTACTGCTTGCCGCGTCTAGACATGAAGTTGATGAAAGGAAGGGACAGTTTCTGTTGTTTGCGTAGTAATGGATCCCCAATAACTCCTGTGGTACTTGTTATACACAGCAATGGATTTCATTATTCCTGGGTCCTGTATTTGGGAAGTTGCCTGCCTACTAAAATGTACTTGTGACCCAAAATCCATATTCACAACACTTTTACTGTCACTCATGGGCATGCACAAAGTGGCAAAAAAGACAAGTTCCCCCCCGAGGTCAAACAAGGTGACCCTCTGCCTTCTTGTTTGGCTCTCCTACCATAAACAATGTCCTTTTCACTGCCTACTTAATGCAGATGCTTCAATTTTGTGTGTTTGGTTGATGGCACTTCTGTTTAAAAATGGGTCGCAGGAATAGTGCTGAAATGCTGTTCCTGAGCACCAGAAGGCTGAGGTGCCTCACAGAGAAAATGCTCATGTGATGATAAGCTTCCTTCAAGCATGAGTTCCAGCACCGTTGGCTGTGAGTTCAAAAGTAATCAATCGAGAACATGTATTAAATGAGATGTCCTTCAGGGGAAATGCAGATTAGGTGTCACTTGGTTGGTGAAACGTTGTGACCAGAGGCTTACAGGACCCTCATTCTGTATTTCCCCTAGGTAGGAACACTGGATCGGTATTCGCTAGTGGGTATTTGAGATGCCTTTAGAGGACGTCAATACTGTGAACATTGAGGAACAACTGTATATACTCGGTAAACATAGAAGGAAGAAAGGGTGGGGAGGGGAAAGGTAGAGAGGAAGGAAAGAAGAACGGAAGGGTAGAAGTCTACTAGCAGCATGGACAGGTGCTTTCTGCAAACAGAAAAGTCAAAGTGTCAGGAGCATCAGCAGCAACCCTGGCCAACACCCTCTTTATAACTGCTGCACAGGCCCCACCCTGAGGCCCTGCGCCAGGGAAGGCTCAGTATGATGTGGGGGGGCTAGCACTCTCCATGGTCTGGGCTCACAGCAAATGCCACACCACGCTGTTGGTCAAACTACCTTCCACTGAAGTCCAAAACCAAGCTTTCTAGATTCCTGGCTGCGTGACGTTGGGGAAACTAGCCAAACCTCTCTTTGTCTTCTGATGTGTAAAGTGGGGATTATTGCAATGCCTATTTCACAGGGCTAGAGGGAAGCATAAATGAAATAATAAACATTAAATACCCCAGGGCCTGGCATAAAAGTCAGCACATAATAAATATTAGTCATTTTTAAACATATTTTATTTCAACTGGTCAAAAAATCAATGACTTTATACTGTACTAAAATATTTAACTGAGATGCCCTTCTCAACTTGTAAACTTAATTCTATATACTTATCCACTTTGTTTGTAATGTTTCTTGAAGCTTTTCCTAATTCTCAACCCTCTCATGTAAATGCACATATGCCAGTTTGCTATTTGCTATTTTGAAAACTTGGAGAACCCTGTCCCCAAGGTTCCATAACCATAAAAACTGATACTTTGCTTCCCAAATAATGGCAATATTTGCTCCCTCTGTTCTTGGAAGGTGAAGGCAAGTGTAGTGACTATTTTCCCTCTGTGATGGCAGTTTTGCAAAGCCAGCAGCCATTCCAGAATTTTCTGCCTCTGCAGTCCAGCTATGGAATAACATCCCCACCCCTTTGTCGTTGGCCTGCCATTAAAGGAGCTGTATGCAGAAATCATACTGACCGTCTCGGCTACTTACAGTCCGACAGAAACTGAGTCAGGCAAAGAAACCAGAATTTTCTCTAGGGTTAGCGATCTTAGGTTCCTGTCACTTTCCCACCTGAGAGCAGGCGCTAATGTCCCATCTGGTATTCTTCACAAGCCACACACCAGATTCAGATAACTGATGTCTGTGACAGAAAAGATGCTTTCTTGGAGCGACTCTGGACACACCTGCCCAAGCAGATGACATTTTCACTTCATGTAGCTAATATCCTGCTTTGTAACTCAGCACAGATCTAGTTTTAGATAAGACATCGCTTCTGACTTAAACAAAGATTGTTGGGCTTGCTTTTCATTGTAAACAAACTCCAGAAGAAGGTAAGCCAACTGTCATCATTTGGAGGGACAAGAATTGGACAAATACTAAGATCAGAGATGTATTACTGAAGATTCAGTTTGGCTGCACATAATTGTGCCTTCAATAAGATGAGAGTTCAGTTTTGTCTTGGGTAAAATAAGTCCAGGAACAGTTAGACCAGGCTGGCATGATGGCATTTGTAAGACCAGAAACCCAAGTAACGTCTATCATTTGGTGCCACAATCCTTAGCAAGTGACTCCCATCCTCAATGTTGCTTCATGGTCACAAAATGACCACTGCAACCTCACCTATTACATCTGCATTCCAGGCAGCAGGCAGGAGAAAGTGCTTAGTTGGTCAGGGCTCACCTCCCACCTAAATCAGTCCTTTTTAAAAAGTTTCTCCAGAGTTTCTCAATTTATTGAACACATGTTGCAGTCTCTAAATTAAACCTGGGCTTTAGTAAATGAGTAGACAGTCTGGTAGCATTACTCAGGGTGAAGGTGTCCTGTGACGTCTTCCCAGTACTATGGAGTGACCCACCACTTTACAGGAGCGTGGAACATCACTTTGGAGTCCTCCGGATTCCAAGGTTAATTCATGAAACGGGAGAACCTTACATACTTAGGGGACTCATCTCACAACTTCTTTCGCCTACCTTTTCACACTAGACATTGTCTCAGCAATCAGCTGAGAACCAGTGTGACTGGCCTGCACTTTGCTTCTGCTGCACTGGGTAAGTCTTACCCCAGGACTTCTAAACCTCTGCAGCTTGAGAAGCTCCAGCAACACACTCAGCTGTTCTCATGCGTGCACCATCCTGGGTGGGCTGGAGAGTCACTGTCCCCTGGGGAAATTCTTTACACAGGGGACTGAGAGCTGACAGTAAAGCTAACAGGAAGGTACCCAGTGAGATGAAACTCCACTTGACCATCAGTGATCCATGTGGTCCATCACTGATCATATGCCCTTGAATGGGCTTTCTTCCTTCTTTGTTTCATACTGCCCATCCCCTACTCCTCGCCTGGGGTCTCTCCCCCAAATATCTCCTCTCTAATATGAAGCTTTCATCTCAGGCTCTTTAGGGAGTAACTCAGGCTACGTTAGACCTAGAGGAACATAATAAATCTATTTTTAAGAAAATAACCTGGTCTAAAATACTGGTTTCCTACATGATTTCATTTTAAAAAATAGATTATTCAAAGAGAAAGTGGTATCAATTAACAACGGTTAAGATTGAATTTAAGATGAATTACAATAAACAGGATAAACAGCATTATGGATAGATAAAAGGTATCATTAATAAAGAAGCTAAATCATAGACCCAACATGCTAAGATCAGAGCAGGCATGGGATGTCTCTAAGACACAGAGAATGAGCTAATCGTCCATGAGGCTGGGATGAGCAGGAGCACCTTCATGAGGGAAAGATGCTTCTCAAACTTGGAAGATGAGAGCTTTTCTGTAGATAACTAATGATAAAGGGCGTTCTTGACCAAAAGCACAGTGTGAACAAAGGCATGGAGAGATGGAAAACCTATCACTTTGGAAACCAAAGTGCTATGTCTGAATGCGAGTGTGCAAGGAAAGGAGGAGGTGAAAGCGGGTGGAGGAGAGACTGGTCAGGTGAATAAGAACAGCTGGGAGTCGTGAATCTAAGACTGGTTAAAGGGAGACTCTCAAATGTATAAAGAAGGAAAATGTCGCCTACACTCCAATCTTCACGTTACAAAGTTCACTGTGGTTATGCAGGAATGGTGGACTTACAGGGAAAAATCTGAAACATGAATATCGTGGGTTTGAACTGTCTGTGGAATATAAATTCGCTGTTGGATGAGTTGGTCCACAGTTTGGGACAGTTGGGCAGTCCTGTTAGAAATCCAGATTTGTAGTTCATCCAATGAGACTTTTGATTTTAAATTATAGAGTTGATACTGAAAAACATTAAGACTTGTAAGGCTGTTAAAATAGAATGAATGTATTTTTCATGTGAGGAAGACATTGATTTCGGAAGGCTGGGGATGGATGGTATAGACTGTATATTTGTGTCCCCTAAAATTCACATGTTGAAACCCCATCTGCAATATGATGGTATTAGGAGATGGGGGCCTTTGGGCAGTGATTAGGTTACCAGGGAATAACTTCCTTGAATGGGACCCTCGGAGAGATCTCTGGTCCCTTCTGCCATGTGACGACGCAGTGAAGAGATGGCCATATACAAACAAGGAAGCAGGCCTTCCCCAGACATCCGACCTGCTGGTCCCTTGATCTTGGAATCATCAGCCTCCAGAACTTAAAAAATAAATTTCTGTTTTTCATAAGTCCCCTAGTTTTTGTACTCTATGACAAATAGTTTCTGCCCCCCCCCCAAATTGTACCGTTACATCTTTTTATCATTGAGAAAGTGAGTGGGCACTCTGTATAACACATCCCAGAATAGGACTGTTGATATTTATGTAAAAGTAACTCTTATTATATTCATACTAATAGCATCTGAGGTTGCCAAACATTTTGTATTTGGCAGGCACTGGCTGAGCACTTACACGCGTTGTTTAATTATCACAGTAGCCCTGTGAGAAAACTGTTCTCATCCCTATCTTACAGATGAGAAAATGATGGCAGGAAGAAGTGATGACACGGAATGGCACACGGTGAATAAGCTGGTAAATGGCAGAGTTGAGATTTGAAATCAGGGTTATCTGCCTTTTCAACCTAAGTTTTAACGTCTTTGTTACAGCATCCCAAGGGCGAGATGAACCACTTCCGAGAGCAAAGGGATTATTATGCGAATTGCTAGGTTCACTGTCTCAGAGACTCACACAGCACTGACAGGCTGCTGCTATTATTACTTCCACTGTGTGGATGATGCAACTGACGATCACAGAAAAAGCCACTTCTCTCAAAATGCGTATTAGAGAAAGAAAACAGCAAAATGGATTGGCGCCATTTCTGAGTCTCAGCAATTTCCCCCATGTGTGCTGAAAGCCAGGTGGAAAGGATTTGCAAAGACAAAGCCGCTAGAGGGGCCCTTCCAACGTTACCTGCCTCCAGAATCTATGTCTTTAGCTATGAAGTGGAAAAACCAGTGGAGGTGAATAATCATTATTGGTATCTTGCAGGATGTTCTGAGAACGAAATAGAACGCACTAAGCACTTAGTGAAGTACTTGGCGCACACTAATGCATTATTGGGATAATTAGCTAAACGTGCTACGGCTAGTACCTAAAGTCAACAGATAATTCTCATCTTCCTATTGTTTAATGTTTAGTAGATGGAAGATAATATTTATTTCTAATTGGACCCGAGTAAGTATAGACTATTATTTCATAATTAGTTTCCATAGTAAGCAGCCATCTCTCCTGTTACCAACTCTTTGCTATTTCCGTGAAAACATGCTATCTTTTACATCTGAATAGCAAATAGCAGTGGTGTTTGAGCAAACCATAGTTATTTCATAAAGTCATTCGTGCAAAGAGGTGATACGCACACCTCTTTGTGTCTTAAAAAGTATGTTATGAAGCTGGCGGTGAAATGCCATAAAGGAGGGAGGACAAACACAGGCCTTGGAGCCGGATAGAGGCCAACTTCAGTTGACATCTTAGGTCATCTTGCTCAATTTGCTCAGTCACAGTAGGGGAACTAGTTTTACCTTCCAGGTCACTGCGGGAGTTCAGTAGGATAACACAGCCCGTGCGCATCAGAGCAATAGATGCTTAACAGGAGCTCAGCGTGTGCTGGTTTCGATGCCCTGCACCTCTTGTCCTTTTCTTCTGCTTCCATTCCAGAAAGGAGGGAATTCCTAACAGTCAGTCCAAGTAATTCCTAAATGGTTTCACTTGTGGGGAAGATGTCTTAAGTCAATGTTAATAAGCTTAGTGGGAGAAAAGAAGAAAGGAAATAAGGAGAGAGGGGAGTGAAAGAAAGAAGGAAGGGCATGATAGTGGGAAAACATATATTCATTCATTCATTCATTCTTGCTGCGTTTTGGTGAAGCAGATTCTACTTGATTTGGCTACCCTGCTGCCTTTGATCAAACAAAGCTTCTGAAGAGTCCTAAAATATCAACCATCAGGCAACATGTTTACCTGAGAGATTAGGTAGGGGCTGAGAAAATAAATGCTTTGAATGTGTTTGGTGTTGGAGTGGAAGGCACCGGGTCCCTCACTTTGGACTGGTTGAGTCCCTGCTGCCACCTTGCAGCCCTGCTGTCTTGGAAGGCCCGAACTTAGGCCCTGAGTGGAAGGGGAAAGTGTGCGGTGTTTGCACAGCTGAAAACAAGATGAAAAACCCCAGCCCCTCTCACACCCCATTAGACCCTGGAGTCCACGGAGTGCTGCACTCAACACATAAATACTCTGCTGGGGAAGCCGTGGCCAGCGTGTGAGCGGGAGGGACTCTGTCTCACAGAGGAACAATGGGCTGTCTGTGAGGAGGCTGCATCCGCACCCTGCAGCCCAGGGTGCATTAATCATCACTCCCACGTGTGCATTTCAGTAAACCCCAAGGCCTTTAGGGACTGATAATGAGACAACAGGTAAGAGGACACCCCATCGGAAAATAAACAGTCTTGGGCCAAGGAGTCAACACCCCCTCCACCCTCTTTCCTTGTCCAGGGAGGCAGAGTGGGACAAAGAAGCAATTTAGAGTAAACAATACCAGCTCCAAGGCAGGGTCCTATCCTAGGTGGCTATGGCCCTGTGGGCAGCTGATGAAGTTCTCTGGCCTTTCTGAAACCCTGCACCTTTGTCCTTGTTGCTCCATCTGCCTGCAATGTTCTCAAAACTGTGCACCCCTCCTCTGGAACAGATTCTTACTCGTCCTTCTGGATAAGGTCCCATGCCCTCTCTTCAGCAAAGCCTTTGACCTCCAGCCCATGCTGAGCTACCTACTCTCTCCTCTGCGAACCCACAGCATGCCGGACCAGTCTTTTATTCAAGGGCTTTTCAGGCTGCATTGGAAGGTATGTGCCTGCCTTTCCCCCTCTCCCTCTCAGTAGATGACCATGCATTTCCATTTTCTGAGGTCATATAGGCAGTGAGGTGTGAAGTCCCCAGTTTTCTGCCTTAATCTCTGCAATAGTAACTCTACACATGTACTCATTGTGTTTGCTGCTGTTGTAGGTTGAACTGTGTCCCCCCGAAACATATGTTGGAGTCTCGACCCCTGGTACCCTGTGAATGGAACCTTATTTGGATACAAGGTCTTTGAAGATGTAATCAAATTGAGACAAGGTGATGCTAGGTTAGGATGGGTCCGAAATCCAAAGACCCGTATCCTTCTAAAAAGAGGGAAATCTGGAGACTTATATGGACTGACTTGTGTCCTCCCCAAATTCATATGTTGAAGTCTTACCTTCCAATGCGATGGTATTTGGAGACAGGATCTTTGTGAGGTTATTAGGTCATTAAGGTAAGGCCTTCAGGATGGAATCAGTACCATTTTCAAATGAGACACCAGAGAGCTTTCCTCTCTCTCCTGGTCACACAAAGAAGAGCTGACGTGAACACACAGCCCCGTGTGGCCACATACAAGCCACGAGGAGAGGCCTCAGAACGAAGCCTGCTTTGTTAGCACCGTGATCTTAGACTTCTCAGACCGCAAACTGTGAGGAATGGTTTCTGTAGTTTACACTGCCCAGTCTACGACCCTGATTTAAGGTACCCAAACTGACCGGGACAGACACAGAGACATACACAGGGCAGCAACCCTGGGAAGACTGTGGCAGAAATTAGAGGGATACCCTCCCAAAGACTGCCTGCAACCACCAGGAGCTAGAAGGAGGCCAGAAAGAAATATTCTCTAGGGACTCTGGGGGCAGCATGGCTCTGCCAACACCTTGCCTTCAGACTTCTAGCCTTGTGAAACTAGGGAAAGAATAATTTTTGTTATTTTTTAAGGAACCTAGTAGTTTATGTCAACTATAGGAAACTAAAACAAATCTGAACCCTTCTCCACTCCTCTAGATCTGAGGGACCTTTCCACCCTTCCGACCTTCCCTGGGACCTGGGACCAGAACCTGACTTCATGTCCTTCTGTCCACTCGCTCCTTCCCTGGGGCCGGTGTGAAGGCTCGGGTTGCCCGTACTTAAACTAACAGCAGCAATGCCCTTCCGGGACTCTCAGCCCCTGCCTAAAAACAATTTGGAGTCATTGATAATATGTACATCCTCCATAAAAAAGGATTCTTGAGGTGAAGACGATAAGAAGAGATTGTGAGCAGAGACTGTGTGTTGTCACCAATGTCTCTCCCCTTCCTTCCGTGGCCATGGAGCAACTGCAGCCTGGGCACAGGGACCAAAAGTGAAGACCGAACTTCCAGGCTACCCTCAAGCTGGGTGTGGCCATGAGTGAGAAAATGTCACAAGTTGTCAAAAGTGTCACCATGGAAATGTAATTTTTTTATAACTTCTACATATCCTCTTCTTCACCTCTCACTCTATCCTGCAGCCTGGAATGTGGAGACCAGGCTGTATCGTGAAAATCAGGGCTACTCAAAGAAACCCATGGCGTTCCATCTTCAAACAGGATGGTTTACTGATGAGCACTGGGTGAGGTCACTGTCCCAGGGAAGGGGGGTGCTGGCCAGGATGGCCTGTGCTCAAGTCCTAATGCTTCCACCCACCAGCTGGGAAACTTTGGGGAAGATCCTTTCTCTGTGTCTCAAATAGAGACAATAAGATCTTGTATGGTTCTGTGACAATTAAAATCGTCAATAAATATAAAACACTCAGAATAGTGCCTGGCACATGGAGAACGTTAAAAATTATCATCCATTCTTGTCCATTTGAGAGAATAAACTTTCATCTTGTTAAAAATGGATTATCAGTCACAACCAAATTTACTTTTATTTTTTTTTAAAGATTTTATTTATTTATTTTTAGAGAGAGGGGAAGGGAGGGAGACAGAGAGGGAGAGAAACAGCAATGTATGGTTGCCTCTCACATGGTCCTCACTGGGGACCTGGCCCGCAACCCAGGCATGTGCCCTGACTGGGAATCGAACCGGGACCTTCTGGTTCCCAGCCCGCGCTCAGTCCACTGAGCTACGCCAGCCAGGGCACAACCAAATTTACTTTTAACTAAAGCAACCTGCAGACATCAATTGCAAACATAATAAAATGTAGATCTTCATCAATATATTTCTAAGCCAAGTTCAGAGTCTTTCTAGTTTCTCCAAGGACACCACAAGGAAAATGTTGTGAGAAAAAGGAAATAAAAATTCTCCTGTTAAGTATTTATGCATTTATGTTGCTGTGCAGAGAAAATGCATCTGTGTCATACATTCTACTTCTCCATTAATCCTAAGAGCCACAGCGGCCATTGGTCTGTCACTGTCCGTACTATTTCTATTATTTTATTATGCACACACACATTTGTGTATGCACATATATGCACACAGATGGATACAGATGCATCTTACACACATATGTGCTTGGGGTGTAGGTATTGTCAAAGCACTGCTCTGCCTTTGACATTTAGAGTTTCAAAACCAGACCTTGAATAGATTGTGATAAATACACGATCAAAGGTGCTTTTTTTAAGTGAAAATCTTTGGTTCTATTCTCTTAAGATACAAAAATTGTATTTAAAAATAAATTATTTAAATAAAACGCTAATGGCAAAGTATTTGTTTTAAATGTATGGTAAACATACTATTTCTGTTTGACCAAAAAAAAAAAAAAAACACAATGAAAGCATATTGTAATTTTCCGGAACTGCTGACTTACTGGCTCCACCCGGTTCCCAGACTGAGAACTCGTTTCTCCCACGAGTGGCGGTGCACCGAACACGCAGCTGCCGTACAGTAATTAAGGTTTGAAAGAGTTAATAAATAAACAGGATTCATAAACAGACCTGGTAGAGTGACTCCATTGTACCAGAAAGGAAATCAAGGCTGAGATGTAAAAAGGTTTGCCTGACAACCTGTAGACACTCCAGGGGAGGAACAAGTAAAGAGTTCAAGTCCTCTGCTTCTGAACCCCACGGGATCTGCTCAGGCCCCACCATATGTCTGAAATCTGAGGAGTGAGGACTTCTATTTTTTTCTCTCACTGTTTGTAAGTGGTGCTGAATGATGGAACAAGAAGGGGGGCGGGGAGACAATTCCAACTGCCTGGCGAGGAAAATAAATTGTAGGGAGGCACCCGAAGGCCCGGGAACGAAGACCCATGCCCAGCAGCAGGCTGGTGTTTTTGCTGGCACTCTCTGCCTCTGAATGTAAGCAAGCACAGAAGTTGGTGTTTCGTTACTTAAAGCATTTGTAGTACAGTGTTTGCTATGTAAGTGGTGTGTAGGGAGAAAGATTAAAAAGAAATTTCTTGTTATTACATATTGTGAAATGTCCAATAGTTCTACAGCATGGTTTATTTTGAGTTCCCTTTCTCAGCATGCAATTCTGACAATTTGGAGATAGAAAAACCTTACAGACACAAATGCTTATGTGCAGAGAATATCTGTCACGGGCTGCCTGCATTTAAATCCTGGCTCCATTCCATGGCTGTGTGACTTTGGAAAGTGAAATAACATTTGGGGTCTATTTTTTTAATCTGAAAATGTACTCTTGAAATTATAAAAACAACTACAGTACCTATCTCATTTAAATGTTTTGAGTGTTAAACAAGATAACATATGGCCCTGGCTGGTGTGGCTCAGTGGACAGAGTGCCAGCCTGTGAACCAAAAGGTGGCTGGTTAGATTCACATTCAGGGCACATACCTGAGTGGCAGGCCAGGTCCCTCATTGGGGGCATGAGAGAGGATGTAACTCTCATACATTGATGTTTCTCTCCCTCTCTTTCTCCCTCCTTTCCCCTCTCTCTAAAAAGAAATAAAATCTTAAAAAAACAACAACAAGATAACATATGTGAAGCATCTAGCATAGTACCTGGCACTTAAATACTTGAACAGCTATTTATATGGAACAAACTACCTCAAAACTCAGTGGCTTGGAACACTAGGCACTTAGAGTTAAAGTTCATAGGTTCATGGGTTGGCAGAGCGTTGGCTAGATCGATCTGGGCTCAGCTGGTGACTCCGCCATCTTGGCTGGGCAATGCAAGGTTCCGAAGGTGGGGCGGGGCGCTGTGCTCTAGCGTATTCTTGGCTGGGCAACCTGAGTGAGGTAGCTCTCTCACATGCCTTTCCTTCTTCTCCCAGCATTAACCCAGACTAACTCCGCTAACTCAGGCATGTCCTTCTCAAGAAACAGTGGAGACACTAGAGCACTCAAGTCTAATATGCAAGTGCCTTTCACAGCTTGGCTTGCTTTATTGCTGCAAACATCCACTTGGCCAAAGAGAGCCTCATACCAACACGAGGGGCAGAAACAAGTGCTCCAAGTGCCCCTCTGGAGAAACAAGTGTACTCCTCCAGAGCACTTTCCTGGGTATGAATGCACGGCAGAGTTACAGAGCAAAGGCATGGATGCGGGGCAAGGTGACAAGCTGGCGTCAATAAGAAATTCATTTCAAACACTCATCTGTATGACACCTTGAACATAAGATGTCTTATTTCTTGCCAAGCTATTAAATGGCATGAAGTACTAATAGGAGTATCCTGAAGCTATGCCCTTCCCAACCCTTCAGAAACTGGGAGCTCAGCACCGTCTCTCCCGTTACTTCACTTTCGGGTGCCTTCCCTCCAGCTCATCCTCCTTCCAAAGGCGAGGCTTGGCATTGTTTCCGTGACTACAGTCTTGAGAACACTCAACTTCTTAACCCTTTTCCCTCTCTGCTCCTTGGATTGAGTAATTTCAATTACTCTGTCTCTAAATTCACTGAATTTTCTCGGCAGTGTATGTAGTGATTTTGTTCATTCTATTTTTGTACTTCTCAGCTATAGAATTTCCATTCATTTTTTAGATAGGTTCAACCTCTCTGTTCAAATTCATTTATTCTTTAAAGCCTTATTTCCTTGAAATCTTTGAGCATTTTTTAATTTCTTAATGTAGTCATAAGACATACTTTGAATTCTTTATCTGCCAAGTAACATATAAACATGCTTGGTGTCCTTTCTATTAATTGTCCATTTTCCTGAGCATAGATGACACTTTACTGTTGCTCTGTATGCCTTCTAATTTTTTTTTGTTTAAAACCGGATAGCTCAGATACTACTGTGTATCTCCTGTGCATTCTGCTGCACTCTAAAATTGTTATTTTAGTTTTGTTCTAGGAATTAACTTTCTTAAAGCCAAACCGCAGTGTCTTCCTCTCCCTTATATGTGGCAGCTCTAATCTCTACATGCTTTTACAGCTTCAGACTGCTGCTATTTTAGCCCCGTCTCCTCTCTTAATTGCTCTGCTTGGCTCAGTGTCTGTCCTCTGGTATATGAAGCCAGTAGGATTTCAGCTTTTTGCCACGTGCGCTCTATGTATATTTGAAAACTGCATTCGTTAAAAACTCAGCACATTCAAGGGCTCTCACACCCAGAGTGCACCTGTATTTTAAAGATCGGTTCTCTCAGCCCCTGCTCGCACTTCTGTAGCAACCCCTCAGTCTAACTGCCAGCACACATGGTCAGCCAAAAAGCTGCAAATAGAATATTTTGGGCCCAGTTCTCTTCCAGAACTAAAATCTGTTTTTTTGACACCTGGAGCTAAACTTTGTGAGTTTCTGCTGCCCACACATGGGCATATCCTGCAATAACAAAGCCAAAAAATTGAAATCATTACTATTTCCTGTTGGAGTGTTACGAGTTTTTAATTTTTTAGAATAAACACTCCTTCGGCTTGTATTATTTTAGATATTTTCTAGTGCCTTGAAACAGTTGTTTTTCACACTGTGTCTAGATTGTATACAAGTGATCTACAAGAGAGCACTTCCTGTCACTGCCGTGCCTTAAGTTTTCCACCTTGTAGGACAACGGCAGCAATCCTGGCTCCTTCCCCCAGGGTGTTTTTAAAGACTGGAAAAGCAGGGCTTGAAGAGGAGAACATGAGTCAGATGCCACAGCTATTAGCCAATCAAGATAAATGCTCAGGTTGATAGATGAAAACCATCCTGCTACTGAATGCAAAATCTCTAAGAAACTCACCTTTTTTTTTAAAGGCCAAGAAATTATGCTGAAAAACAACTCTGGGAATCAGGAAGGACATGCAATCAACCTGCAAATCGTGAGAAAGAGTGAGCAGCCTTTGGGGGCTGCAGCAGAAATGGTGTCTTCACAGTTGAATTCAGTGAAATGCAGGATGTATATGAAATACTCTAGGAAGAGAACAAGACTATAGTGGACTTGCTAACCACAGGAATTGTTGAGGATAATATAAGAGCAGTACCTAACAAAGAGATCTGGCATCTGAAACCCCCAATATCCAAACTCTGTCACTTAATAGTTGTGCCAATACTCACGTATGATCACACAGTAGAAACTCAGTGAACAGTAGCTGTTGTCATACTTGAAGGAAGACTTCAGAAGGCAGAGGGCAAGATTTGGGGCAGAGAGGAGAACTGTGGGGATGTGTGAAGAACGGAGGCACCGATGGCCACAAAGACTCAGTAACTCCTCAGGAGGAGTGGACAGCTGTAGGTGGATTTGTCATGGTGCAGACACAGGGAGGTGAGAAGTCAGCGGGGGTTGTCTTGACACATATTAATGAAGAAATAATATAAAATTTGGAGGGTGGCCAGGCCTCATGGAAATTTAGTGAGTAAGCAATGACCACAGCGTCTTACCCCATTCCCTCTTCCCAACCTCTCAGAGAGGCTAAGCTAGTTGAAGTCACCCCATCCACAGAGCAGGAAAAAATGGAATGATTCAAGTTGGGGGCCTCTCTCCCCCTTCCTCCGGTTCAGGTGGGGGGCACCGCTTCTGTGTGCAGGCCTATGGGCATGAGGAAAGTAGGCAGACTCACAGTGTTACCGGGGGAAGCAGAGAACGGGACATGCACGTTAGTGAGGCCTCACTGGTTTGGAACTCTGGGGGAGAAAATGATGAAGTTGCTAGGATTCCAACACTGTCTATCCCAGTTCTTCAAAGGGAGAAGAAAGAAGGATTTTGTAGATTCAGAATCTAAGAAACAACCAAACAGGGTTTCGTTTTGGACATGGTAGATTGCTATATAAAATAAGAATATTATAGAATGTAAAGATTTCCTTGTAGCACTATCATTCTAGAACACGAAGAGAGTGTGAGTATAGAGAACAAGAAGAATGGTAGTCCTTTGGAAGGGCAGGAAGTCATTAGGCCCAAAACTGGCATTTAGTTATTAAGAAGACC
Source organism: Micronycteris hirsuta (assembly GCA_004026765.1). NCBI lineage: Eukaryota > Metazoa > Chordata > Mammalia > Chiroptera > Phyllostomidae > Micronycteris > Micronycteris hirsuta. Next base: position 58,410 of record PVJI01006058.1, on the reverse strand, counting down.
TCATGGTGTCTAGACCTAATGGCTAAAACCGTGGACTTTGGGGTCTAATATCCTCAGTTGGAATCTCAACTTTGTCACTTAATAATTACTTTGTAACTTGCTTAATTTATTTAAATGGCATATGCATCAGTGTCTTCACCCATAATATGTACATTATGGTGACTATCACACAAAGTTATTGTGAGAATTAAATATGTTAATATATATATAAGCATAGGACAGTATACGGTAATATGTAGTAAATTATTAGTGGCTTTTAATTTTAAAAGAAAAACATTGGGAATGCATTTTAATAATTCCATATGGAAGGATTACCAGCATCATCATCATAAAGCCCTGGGTGTGGGTGTCGGCCCCTCCACACGCCTGCAGGGCAGTACAGGCATTTCTCAGCCTCTCTGTAGACCCGTTTCTCCATCCACGAAATGGATCATTTCCTGTTGCACCTCGTTCGTGAAGTTGTTGTGAAAGTCCAATCAGATCACGGGTGTGGAAGAGCTTTGTAAATTCCGAAGTTCTGGAAAAAACATAGATGTACCGATAGTAAATATTTTTAGCTTAAAAAAATAAAAGGAATCTCCACTGTTCTGCAAGAATTCACACCACATTTGCTGCTCAACTGAAGCATTTCTTATAGAGTCACTCTCTTATTCAAAACACTTGCTGTTTATTTTTTTCATGTTCATTCCAAGATGCCACACAGTAGTTGCCTGACTTTAGTGAAAAGATTATGTGAATACTTAAAATAAATAATATTGGGTCTGATGCTTTAATTGGGAATTTGAGAACTTGCAACAGTTTAAGGTTACACAAAATGTACTAAAACTGAGAAGAGCAAAAACGAATTCACAAAAATTCAGGAAAAATATTTTTTTCTTAGCTGATGCCCACATCCTGGTATGGAAGCACATTCCTAATATTTGGGTAGTAGGGGTTCTTTTACAAAATTGTTGGAGTGTTTCTTGAAAACCCCTGTGCACAGTAGAGGCAGTGCAGGCTTAGAACTGAACGTGGCTTTGTGCAAGTGTTCTTAGTGGGTTCTTAAGATTCAGTTTTTATAAAGTCCTCCAATGCCCACAAAGAAATGTAAGTAGACAAAATGCCTTGCTGTTTTCTTAAAAATTCCAACCAATCCTTGTGGTTATGAAACCACGTATTAATAAGCAAACTGATCCTTTTCCACAGGAAATCCAACACAATGTTTATTTGATACTACCTCAGGTTATGCTTTTCCAGCATGTTGGTTCACATCTTTCCATGAACTCCTTTATCAAAGTCATTTGTATTGTTGCTATTGTTGCCTGTATCTGTTAGGAATGCCTTCAGCTGCAAGTAATGATCTCTAACTAGAAATAGCCTAAAATCAATTGTGTATTTTTTTTCTCTAATATCAAGAAGTATGGAAGTAGGTCATTGCTTTGGCATTGGTTTAGTAGCAAATGATATTAAGGCTCAGAGTTAGCATTTATATCATTAACTTCACTTCATGAGTATCCCATGGCTGCAACCGCTCCAAGCACCACATACTTATACACAGAGCGGGACAGGATTGTGAATGGGTGAGCAGGGGCAAGTGGATTATGGGTGGGGAATTTATCTGCACAAGACATCCAGCTGCATCTTTCCTCAGCCCTTGACTGAATTTCTTTTCTTATCACTTGACATAGAAGTTGTTGGTACAGTGTGTTGTAATCACATTTTAGAACTATTTTGCATAAATCTACAGAAGTCAATTGACTTATTCAGATGGAAGATAGTCACAAGCCCATGTGAATAATGAAGGGCACATAGATTAATGGACTAGAAAAAATAGTCATAAATTGTTTAAATATATGGTCAAATCTCACTCTTTCTTTCACCAGTGAAACATTGCTAAACATTGCACCATAGACATTTTTCCAAATCTTTATATTTAAAACCGGCATAATTTTCTCCACTACTATAACAAGCAGTGCCTACTTTTGATTAGACACTTCTACTTAAATGTCTGTTTGTCCATCTCTCCAGCTAGCTGTGAAGCATTTTGAAGACAAGAACGGTCATTAATTCCCATACCCCAGAGCTTAGCCCAGGGCCTAACACACTGGTGTTTGATGGACACTTGCAGAATCATTGCGTCACTGAATGACTAAATAATGCCATAGTTACACAACAACAACAAAAACCAGTGCAATCATGGAATGAATAGTCAAAACTTTATTTGCCTATCTTCTTTTGAGAATATTTTTATTGTTTTCTCTTTCTTATGGGTTTTCAACAAATTTCAGTAAACTTTGGTGAACATCTTCTCTGTCCAAGGCCCGTGTTTGTGACTGTTACCTGGACTCACTTCCCTATTAGAGATGACTTTTCTGACTCCTAGACACAAGACTCTTGACTCTCAGAAATGAAGATTTTATATGACTCCAATATCCTGGTTTGTGTTGGTCTCAGAAAGGCAACATTTACAAAGATGAAGGAGCCACGATATTAATGACTTTTCCAGTGTTCAAAGTCTACTCACCCCCATCTCCTGATAATCCACATCTCTTCGACTATGAACACCAAAAGGAGTAGCTTTAGGTTTTGTCTTGTTTCTCCTTCTTTTCAACCAGGCTCTCAGACACCACTCTTAACTATTTCATTTTAGCATTAAAATCTCATAGATCTCAAATTTTTTAAAAGTTTGATTATCAGAGTCTTCTGAATGTCTGTCTGAAAAAGAGGGAAAATATTATACCAAAGGAACATGTTTTAAAATATAATAAAACAATTCTGAAGCAATTGCATGAGATTGAACATCACAATCCATTTTTTAAAGCTATTCCTAGCAAGAGAATATTCCTGGGGTGGTGCCTGCTCTCCCCTTGGCCAGCTGAGCAGGCATCCCATGTCTCCGTACCTGTGCCATCCAATAGGGAAGCCACAAGTCCAATATGGCTATTGAAAGTTTGAAATGTGGCTCATCTGAATTGAGGTTTGCTATGAGTAAAATGCATGCCAGATTTTGAAGACTTGGTTCAATAAAAAGATGCAAATTATCTTGTTATCAATTTTTAAAGTTGGTTATATGTTAAAACAATGATATTTTGGATATATGGAATTTCTGTTGCTGTTTCTTTTCTCTGTTTCTTTGCACAAAATAAAAGGTCTCAAAAATGTTGCCTATTACTACTGTCTCCTCTTAGTCACCTTATACACTCTATCCTCCACAAGCTTCAGTCTGTCAGTATTCTTCACATAAATGCACTGAGACCTCCATTATCATGTTTCAAATGACCACATCATTGGAAAATTTTGTAATCACAGCTCCATTTTTACTGAATTTCATCTCAGCATGGTTTGACACATGCTGGTGACTTCATCCTTCCTGAAATCCTCGTTTTTGGTGATTCTTATTCTCCTCTTCCTTGCTGAAGCTCTTTCTTGATGAGCCCTTTCCCTCTCTTTTACCTCTAAATATTGGAGTGATGCTAGGCTCAGTCTCATTTTTCTACCATCTTTATAACATTCGTTCTCTCACTCACCCTGGGTTTCAGTTTTATATACCATCGACACATCAAAGTATCCAAAATCTTCCTTCAAGTGTTGAATTAGTTTCCAAATTGATTATATGACTATATAGTATTTGGTATCCTTACCTGGTTGTGTAATACCCATCTCAAACTTAATTCTCTCTTGATTCTCCCTTGGCTCCTCCTTTTCAGGATGCTTACCAATCTTCTCACTCTTTGTAGATGGCACCACCATCTGTCCCACTGCTTAAGCCCAACATCTAGGATTTATCCTCTCTCTCTTATATCCAATGCATCAGTGTATCCAATCGCCTTGACCTCTAGCACATAGCCCAAAGCTGACTTCTCTCTACCCACCCTGGTCCAGGCTATCATCTTCTATCACCTGAGCTGCTATAATAGTCTATGAACCAATTTTCCTGTTTTCATTCTTACCCTACTGTCATCCATTTTCCAAATTGTGGGCAGAGACATCCCTTATACCATAAATCAGGTCATGTCATACCCCTCCTTTAAAGATTTTACCTTACAACTTCCCCATTGCCTTGGGATAAATTCAAACTCCCAATTCTGGCTAGTCCCTGCTTACTTTTTTAACACCTAAAGTTATTTTCCAACTTTTAAATAACACTCCAGATAAGATCTCCTTTTTAAAGTTCTTTGATCACACCAAGGGTGTTTTTTCTGACCGTCCCCACTTTGTTATATTTCTTTCTTGATCTTTTCATAGCTGGCTTCTTGTCAACCACATCTCAGCTTGAACGCATCTTACTAGAGCCATTTTCCCCATCACCCTCTCTCAAGTCAGATCTAGTCACTCTTTAAAATAGCAGCATATTTTAATTTCCTACTTATCCTTACTCATTAGCATATAACATTTTCTTGTTAATTCTTCTTAAATTTTGACCCTCCTTGGAATAAGACTGGACCTTGTCTTCTTGTCACTGACATATTCCCAGTGCCCCGAGCAGCACATACCGGACACTCAATATTTACTGATTGAATGGAAACCACATCACTTTATTCAGTAGCACAGGATGAAGAAACTTCAAAATGAGTTTCATAATAAATTAAATATTGTGTTTTCAAGTCTGTCTACTGTAGTTCTAGTCACTTCCGTGGGCTCAACTACCTGTTTTCACTCCAAACCAATTTTGTCCAAAGAGCTTCCTGTGGTGGCCAGTACAGTGGCTATTAGCCACATGTGGCTGATGAGTCCTTGAATTACAACTAGGGAAGCAGAGGAACTGAATATATAATTTCATTACATTTAAGTTTAAAAGTCCTATGTGGCTAGTCGGCTATCATACTGAATAAAGTAGGTGTCCCGTGAAAGTTCCTCCAAGGCTGTTTCTGTGTCTTAGTTCATGTCTACATCCTCAGTACTGAGCAAGTTCCTGATGCAACACAGGTCATGATCAAGGCTGGTTGAAATTCTTGAGTCAAGACTGGCACTAGAGGGCAGAAGAGTGAGAATCGTGGGCCTTATCAGAGGAGAGTCATTGAATCCAAGTGCTATCTTTGTCTCTGAGGCAGAGGAGGCCCCCATATGGTGTCTCTCCTTCAGTGGTGTCAAGGAAATCATCCAGGTCTTAGGGTTAGAAGATAGAAATTCAAGATGCTCACTGGCTATTTACAGGTGGCGTGACCTTGGGCAAGACACACAGTCACCTTAGACAAAGAAGCCACTGGTTCTTTTTCCTCACCTGTAAAATAGTGATAAAAATGAATACAGCCTTGAATCTGCTGGATTTTTTTAAGAATCAATAGAGGCCAAGGATAGGAAAACCAAGCTGTAATTTGTGAAGTGGTCTCTAAGTATATGGTTTTGTTATTAGTCCCACAGATCGGTCCTGTTGGCAGATAAATATTAGGAGTCAGTTATCAAACATCACTTCATCTAGACAGCCCTGGCTGTAGAAATGTTGGCATCTGCTCATTTGACTCCACGATGGAAAAAAGAATAAATAAATCATAAATGATTAATTTAGACTTCCCTCCACACCTCCCGTTAACAGCTCCAAGCCCCCACCACACAGCAGGCTCAGTGATGAACTGGTGTGGTAGAACCTTCAAGACGGCGGCTAACCCTTCTCCAAGTACAACCAGCTGTGAAAACAAATTTAGCTCCACCAACACTGCAAAGGACCAAAGCTTTTTCATAGGTTAGAGATATAATGTTCACCCCATTCAGAGGAATCCAAACCAAATACCAATGGCTTGTGGGGGTAAGAGGATATTAAGCATAATAGACAGATTATCTGCTAGTTTGCTGAAGGTGAAGGAAGAGATATTTGTCATAGTTTTGCTAGAAAATGAGACTTTATCAAAGGGAGGGAGGGTGAAAGGTCAGCAGTTCTATGGGTGCGATTATTATCTTTACATAGCTGGAGTGGCCAAAGAAATGATCCCAAACAGAGCAAAACAAAACAGACCTCACTGAAGCACTTCAAGATGAGCCCCAAGAAGCCTTCATGCCAGATCCACTGGCTTCATCTTAATTTATCATCCTGGGCTTGTTGACAAGACCTGATGGCGTTTTCCATCCATCCAAGCTGCAGCAGGTTTCGTCTTGGCAAACCACTCAGTGGACATTCAGGACAGCTAGGTTTTAGATAACAGTCATTATATGAAGAATACCACTGTTTTCAAACTCTTATGAGAGCCCTGAAAAAAAGCTTGGGCACAAGTAAAGGCAATGATAAAGGCCCCTGGGTCCTGGGGACAATGTCGAACTTTGGATGGAGATGGCTGTGACTGTGGAAACGACCACAGTCCAGACAGATGGAAGGGAATGAGCAAAGGCACCAGAGAGAATGCACCAGGTGTACAAAAGGCACAGGGAGCACAGCTCCTGAACCAGCCTCCTAGGTTCAGTGAACAGAACCCAAGACACTTGACTTCTACGTTCACTCCAGTTTTGCATTTGATCTTTCCAGGTTCAAGTCCATTTTGGACACCACTTTGAAAAGGGCTTGAGAAGGTCCTCTGGCTCCTCTGCAGGCTCCTCGTGTCTCCTGCTCAGTGTGCCAGTGATGCCGCCCCGTACACAGGTTCCTGAAGATAACTGCTCTACAAGCAAGTGGTGCCAGATACAGCAAATCGAAATAGAAGACACCAAAATACATTGATTGGAGATGAACAACAAATTATTGTTTTAGTGTAAGTATGCCCCCTACAACATTTAAGACATATTTATACCAAAGCAAATTATTTATAATTTGTTCATCTGAAATTCAAATTTAAGTGGATGCTCTGTGTTTTATCTAATAAAATGACTCCAATCCTTCATTGCTATAACACGTTACTCTATTGAGAATTCTCACTTCTCACTTCTATGTGTTTAACATACATAGATTCTTATCACCTCTTGTTATAAACTGAATGTTTTTGCCCCCCCACCTCAATTCATAAGTTGAAGCCCTGACACCCAGTATGGCTACGTTTGGAGATGGGCCCTCTAAAGCAGTTGTCAGGGTTGTTAAATGAGGTCAAAGAGTGGACCTTGATCAGATAAGATTAGTGTCCTTATAAGAAGAGACACCAGAGAGCTCGTTCTTTGCTTCTCTCTCCAAACCCACACAAAGGGGAGGTCTTGTAAGTTCAAGACAAGATTCCTTACATGCCAGCAAGCCAAGAAAAGAGCCTCAGAATGAATCCTACCTTTCCAGCATCTTGATCTTGGACTTCTCAGCTCCTAACCTGCCCCTTTACACAGCTCATCAGGGACTAGGACACAGAGCATGACACAGAGTTAGGTGCTCACTACTTGTTTGTTGAATGAATGACAGGTCAAGTCATCTGGGATTCTGCTGAGTAAAACAGTACCCACCTTCTCTTCTAGGAATGAGTCTGTCATAACCTGTCTCTGCTAGAACCTGTCTTAACACATCACCCCATATAGCCGACGCCTGTTCATTTGTCTGCCTACAACCAGGGATCCTGGAAGACAGGGACTGAATGTCAGTCATGATTATCATGCCTCTAACATTCAGCAAAGTCCCTCCCACACTGAATGTCACAATTTCCAATGGCACACATTCATGAATACAAATGGACACAGACTGAAATGTAATATTAACCAAAGCACTGGGGGCTTGGGATTTTAATAATTCTGAAGGGACGGAAATCCTTTTCCAGACCCCTCCTTCACATTCTCCAGTTTTTACGTCTTCACCCACTTTGGGGACCATCCACATGTCCGAGTGCACATGTCCGGGCACCGCTGGGATGGGATCAAATGCTTCCTGTCCACACTGGGTCTCAGCAGCCCTTGGAGGGCTCCCAGTGACCCCTAGAGCCGGTGTGAAAGTGGGCCAGCAGCCAGATGGCTTCACAGTTCCACATTCCTTCAGCTTGTTTTCTTACTGTGGCAGACACCCAAGAGCATCCCAAATCCTCAAGAGAGATGGGATTTCAGGAAATTTTTTTTGTTACTTTTGCAAATCAGGAGATGTGAACTCTTGAGCCCACCCAATGAAGAAAGAGAAGGTTTAAAACATACCAAAGATTTTCAAGCTACCTTCAATGATGTTTAAAAAATATCCAAAAGGAGAGTGATTTTTTTTTTTAACATGCTGTTCCACCTGGGGACAAAGGTGCCACACAGACCCACCCCTGAAGATTAAGGCAGGTCAGGGATCACAGAGTTGTGACCACACAAACAGATTATCCTGTTTCCTGAGACGCCGTTTTTGTTGCAGCTGCCTCCTTGGAGGAAGACCATGAATCACATTGTCCTCTCGCTTCCATTTGATCCGACACCATGTAAACAAGCAATGTTGAATGGGAAAGAAAACATTTCAGGCAAATGATTTCAATACATTTGGAACTGCTTACCTTGTGTAAGCAATCTGCTTGCTCAGTAACAAGTTCTGATACTAGAAAGAAGCAGTTTTGGGTGTGAAGACGTTTGGATAAATGAATGAAGAACACTTATTTAACACCAATTATGTGACAGGCAGTGTGATTTATTTTTCCCTACACGTGATCTTATTTCACCCAGCCACCCTGGCGAAGAGTGATAATGGTACTACTTTTCAAAAATTATAGGTGAGGAAACATGCTCCAGATCATTTAATAGAGGGGCAAAATCAGCATTTAAACCCATGTCTCCTGATTCTAAGTAGTTCATTTAACACAGTGACAATTAGTTGTAATTGGTTATGCAAATGATTAATAACTATTCAATCAAAGAATGCATGAGATATCTTATTTGATCTTATTTCCCTATTTTTGAACTAATAAAACTGAGATACAAAGAGGTTAAAGAATTTATCCATTTTCACAAGTCTCAAATGACAGAGTTTTGATCTTTTCTCTATCATAAAACAATTGAAGGATGAGGGAAGTCAAGTTTTAAATGATGAGGATGAGACATCAATGAAGCGTTACAATGCCCCACCATTTGGGACAAATTGGTTTTGGATTCACTCCCCCCCAAAAAAATGATGTTTCTTAAAGTATTTGTAAAAGACTCTCCTAAGAAGTCACTCTGGTGTCCACAGGCACTTCAATGAACAAAAAGTAGTAAGCAGAGATCAAGACACAGAGAAAGATCCCGCTGAAGACATGGCCACCAGAATGAATGGAACATTTGACTTGGATTAAATAGTGGTGATAAAGTTGGCAAAATTATAATAAAATGGCACACCTGATATAAGTGTGACATCTTTATTCAGGGTGGTTCAAGAAAAATGTGTCAGTTTGAGGGGAATTGTGGGGAGTGTAGTTCATCAGTAAAGACCCTGAGTTCTGGGGTAGGACTGCCTGAGTTTATATCCCAGCTCTGCCAGATACCACATGCAGACCTGGGGAAACTCACCCACCTCTCTGAGCTCCATGGAATGAGGACTGTCATCATAGCTACTGCATTTAGCGTTATGATGACTTAACAAGATAATCCTTAGAAAACACATCGACAACGCTGACACATAATAATAGATAAAGTAGCCATTATAATTTGGAAAAATTGCTAAATAAAAAATAGATCATGAAATTACTAAATAAAAACCAACTTTTAAAGTGGTCTTACTTTACTAATACAATCGCAATTAAGATGAGACAACTTTTTGCTGTTGTGTCTTAATCTGCAGGGGTAGGTATGTGTGAGATATTGAAATTAGGATTATGTCACTGTGCCTTCTCTAATCTATTCCCCTAATGTTAATGGCCTATGATTTCCTTTGCCTGGAACATCATTATTAGTCAAAGGAATGAGCAAATCAATAAATATGCAGTCATTTAGACACCAGTCATAGGTTCTACACCAGCACAATGGCATTTGTAGAGGAACATGGGTTAATGCTGCCAGCAAAGGAGCAATGGTGCATCATGGAGAAAGTACTGAATTAAGAATTAACACCATTCCAGTCAAATCTTCACTCTCTAAGTCTTAGAGCCTTCATCTATGGCTTGGGTAAAATTATCAGTATAGCTGCTTTCATTTTTCAAATGGAAGTTATTACCCTTTTAATGTGGCTTTAGTAATATACAAGTATTAGCAACAATTATTATTATAAATAATTTCAGGTCTTCTTCCCAAATCACTGCTTCAGTCATTAAACCCAATTACCTCATTATCTAAATTCATATGGATTATCATATAACCCTGAAAGGCATATACAAGCATGGCTTTGAAGAAACCAAAGTGTCACCTCATGCATTCATAAAATAATCAAAGCGCTGAGGCCATATGGTGGAAGGTCTAAGGTCCGCTCCCTCCCTTCCCCAAGCTCCCTTTTGACTTTCAATTCTATTCCACATTTTACAGTATTTATTTACCTTAAACTTAGACAAGACCCTGTAGTCCCAGAAGGGGGTGTATGGAGATTCAGTTCTGAAGAGGGACTTGGGAAAAAAACATATTTCATGCCCATTGGCATAGAGAAGCCTGTCGAACTATCTGTTGGGAAGTTTCTCGCAAAGAGGATAAACAGAGACTTGGAGGGTGGCCGGGAGCATTTGCCTTCCCATCTGACTTGATGCTCTCAGCACCTCCAGCTCGCCATCTGCAAGATAGATCATCAGAATGTAACAGACCATTGATTCTGATGGGCTGGTCTGACTGATGCAGAAATCGAGGCCCCGGAGGGGGAGCGATGCGCCGAGGTTGCGTTGTTCCCGATCAGAGACCACACTCTTGGCTATCCCTCCCCTCGTGTTCAGTCAAGCGTGAGTTTGTGACAAAGAAGAATTTGGATCATTATAAAAAACGGGGCTCTGGTTGGTCTTCAGCCACGCAAGGAATTTAGTTTACTGGAGTGGAGCCATTGTGATTTTTTATTTGAACGCTGTGTGTTCCCTTAGCCCACGGGTTACCCACTGTTTTCCTTCTTTGTAAAACGAGGGTAATGTCTACTCCATGGAATTGTTGCTGCGTTTACATGCAACATGATAACATAGGCGAAGGAGTACATCAAAGAGCCTAACATGTAGTAGAGACCCTAAAGCGTCCTATTCTCCTCCCGTGATGCCACAGCGGGTCCCCAGCTGCCAGGCCTTTCTCGACAAACACTGGAGATAGTTCACGCAATGGCTGCCTTTCAAATACCTCTCTTTTCACCCACTCTGTAGAAAGAGTCTTACTACAAACGCTTTGCCAGGGGATGGAAAAGAAATTCTAAAATATAATCATTATGAGACTTCCAGCTAAAGGGAATCAATAGAACACATATATACGCCCACATGCATGGCATGCATACACAGTTACTTCCATCCAACTCTCTCAACCTGCTTCTCCCACTCAAAAAAGAAAGAAAAGAAAGCACTAAAAAGACAGGTAAATTATTTTTAAAGGCATAAAACGTTAAGGACAAAGAAGAGAGCAGAGTGCACATTTGGGAGCTGGAAAGCAGATGACTGAGTTGCAGGGCCTAACTTTGCAGATGCAGAAAACAGATTCTAAAGCAGATGGTGGAGGACACCCAGAAGGCCCTGCCTTCCCAGCACGGGACTCCTGAGAGGCTGGGAATCAGACACCTTTGAGGACGGGACAGAAGGTGGCAGAAAAGCAAGAAGACCGATTGGAACACTGTTGAAAAGCAGTCAGATCCCTCTTCCTCACAGCGTTCCCCTCACCCAGGTAGAAGAGGAGAACTTATCCCTAAAGATAGCAAAGCAAAGGGTCCCTGGACAGATGGACACCAGGCACAGCTGGGCATGACGATGGGGGAGCCACAGTGACAGTGGGAAAAACAAGTGGACATTTACACATTCAGTGTTGAGACCCAGAGACCCTGCCTTCTCCCTGCACGGAGCTTTCAGAGCCCAGTGTGTGTGCTAGTGGTCGGAAGAGTCCTCCCTGCAGGATTGGGTCAGGCCAAAGAAAGACCTAAAAACTACTGGAGTCAGGGGTTCCCCAGTAAAAACAGCCAGCCAAGTCTCCCTAATGTGAGAAAGCCAACTGACAAACTTGTCTGACACTCGGGAGACTTCTGACCCAATCAGATACCAGTGTCCATCCTTATAAACTGGCAACCATCCACATCTGCCTGACATTGAGAAAGAGCATCTAATATAAAAGTCAGAGGGGGAAGAGAGAGAGAGAGATTAGACGAAAATCACACGTGAGAAGAGAACTTCTTTAAAAAATACAACAATCAATACTTTTCAAGAGATAAGAAAATATACGTAATCTATAAAACAAGAACAGAGATCTATGAAATAGACTTTCAAAGAGCAACAAAAAGAGCTCTTGGAATTATGAGGAATGTGAAAGAATGTAGAGAAATACGAGAAACCTGAAAAAAACCAACAGAAGCTTATGAAGATGAAATTCAGTAAATCTCCTAAAAAGTGCATTACAAAATGGATGAGACAAGAAATGTGACACATCTAAGATATTCAATACCCAAATATTAGAAATTATGGTCAGAGAGAGTAGAAAATTTGGAGATAAAGAATTCACAAGAGAAATCAACAATTTCCCAAATTTAAAACACATGAGTTTCTGTTTCAAAGGGCTCTCACCGGAGAGAGAAAAAGAAAAGACTCTGCAAGCTTCCAGACTAGGAGCCATGTATTGCAGTGGACAGGATACATTTTCCACCTAAAACCAAGTATCAGCATAATTCTGCACTTCTCAGCACAGAAAGCCAGAAGGCAATGCGGGAAAAGCTTGAAAGTTTGGAGGGAAAATGATTTGCCCCCAGGACTCCTATGCACGCACAATCTACTGATTTCATACAAAGATACAATGAAGAGATTTGTAGACAGACAAGGCCTTCAAGTTCCAATTATGCATTTTCCCCCCGGAACTCCCCCTGGCAGATTTGATGTGTTTGCTCTAAAGAAAGGAATAAATGAGGAAAGCGGAAACCGTGGCACCCAGGATGCAGGTGCGAGGTGCCACAGGAGAGAGGCCACTCGAGCCCCTGCGGGGAGCACAGGGAGGCTGTCGGTGCAGCAGCCCCGGGCCGGGGAGGGGCAGGCGAGGACGGCGGCTCTGAGAGGACCAACTGCTTGTAATGCCTACGCCGCTGGTGTGTCTTCAAGGAGATGTACAGAATGGGGGGGAAATTTAGAGTTGAATGTATGCTAAGTACATAGAAAATAAGCAAATAAAACAAAAAGAAAAACCATTGACTTCATGGTTAAATATTTTGTGGTAAATATAATCATATTGTATGGGTCAACCAAGAACAGCATAATACTGATAGAAATAATAATATAACACTGCGTGTTAAATAAAACATTCTTTGATGAGCGTGTGGGGAAGGTGGAGCCATAGGAAATACCGGGGAGGGTAAGGGAAATAAAGAGGGGATAGCGGTCAAGGGTGGTGGATCAAAGAAGGCAAAATCTTCTCTATTGAGAGGTCAATGTATGATGTCTAAAACAGAAAAATCTAAAAATATATTCATGTCACTTGTAAAGATCAGTGCAATTATCAAAGAGTTAGCCAAAAAATTGCAAACAGTTGCCTCTAGGAAGAAGGTAAAATCTGGGATGGGGCAGGCCTGCTGTTTTTCTTAAGTCTAACATATTTCTTGGATCCTTTCAAACATATGCATACTTCCTTTTGATACAAGTAAAAATTAAATTAAAAACGAGAACTTTCTAAGCTTCCTCTCCAAGACTTTTGCCGCCCCTATTAACCAGTAGTTAACTTCTTTCAATTGCCCGTTTTATTTTCTACTCTAACATTAACAAACAAGGTCCATATAATCACCAAGTCGGATGCACCGGGCCATGTGTTTCCTCCCATACACACCACATTTAAATCCTCAGTTCTAACATTAAGAAATGTTTGCCCACGTACCACCCAGACCCGCGGGGCCGGCGGTCCACCTGCACATCTCACCTTCAGAAACACTGAACAGAATCACTAGGAGAGTCAAGCACTGCTCCCCACTCACCACTAGAGGGAACTGTTGGTCTTTTTACTAAGTCCTCACCATCCAGTGGGGACCAGCTCCTTCAGGCAACGGACAGGAATGAGAATAAAGCCATGGCCCCATCATTTGGCCCTTCCTGGAGCATAAAATACCAGAGCTTGAGGGGACTGTGGACCCCCATCTCCGTCAAGCCTCTGACCTCTCCCTCTCTACACGTAAAGAAGCTGAGGTCCAGCGATGAACGGTGCTTGCTTAACTCATGGGGTAAGGAAGTGAGAAAGTCAGTGCCAAAGCCAAGTGTCCTTATGTACCTAAACTGGGCCAATCAGAAATTAAATAAGAGAGAAATTCAAAAGAGTTGCTTTGTAGGACAAAGGCATTGAGCTGGCCAGGGGTTGTTAATAAAAATGAACACTCACTGAGTGTTTGCCGTGTGCCAGGCATATATTAACTGTTTACTGTGTGCCAGAACATTACATTCCTTATTCTTTCCTCTCCACTCTTTATTCCTGTCCTGATGGAGTCCTGGGAGGTAAGAACAGTCATTAGCCCCTTGGTACAGATGAGGGAATGAAAGCACAGAGAGGTGACGTTACCTAGCTGTCGTCCCACAGGTAGTGACTAGCAGAGCAGGGGTGCGAACCCAGCCTATCTAGCTCCAGAGTTCATGACCACACCATCATGCTTACTGACTGCCCAAGGAAGACATGGAGTTTGCCTGTTCCCGTGGAGCAAGCCACCTGTCCTCTGTGGGGAAGTGGTTTCACCGCACGTTTTGCTTAGATGAGATGATTTGTTCCACTGACCCCAGAGATCTCTCGAGGTTTCAGCCTGGTACACAGAGCTGCTTCCTGGTCGGTTTGTTTCTTGTTCCTAGTGCCTATCATGGTACCTAGCTCAGAGGCCTGGCTTACTGAGTATCCATTGAGTGATTAAATATGATCCTGATCACTTCACAAACAAATCAACTCTGGAGAAAACACTCATGTCTTATCTCGTAGTGTGTATGGCTTAAGGAAGCTCCACAAAAGCTATCATTGTCCACTTGGTCTCTCTGAAGACTGTGGAGTTGATCCAATCAACGTCTAATCCTTTCTGCTTCTTCCTGCCACCTACGCCACTCACCCCCAGAACCACCCCCGGTTTGCAATGCTGTTTTTCAGTCCATAAAGTACATCATGTCACTGTGTACGTGGGCAGGCTCCTGAGCCCACTGCACTGTGTCCCTTATGAGCTAATACGTCGCCACTACACAGAACACCGGGAGAGTCTACCGTTTATCGCTGTGGCCCTGCCGTCCTCATCCTCCCTGCTCGCAGAGCTCCAGGCTGGCTTAGCTCGCAGTCCTCAGAGCACCGGGGCTGCAGGCGGGGCTGGGTTCCCAGGCAAAGACCGAACCATGTTCAAAGAAGAGGGTTTCCTGAGGGGGTGACCCTGAAGGACGGAGCCTCCCGAAGACAGAACGTCTCTGCCAGGAAGAAAATCATGTTCCCTGGAGAACCCCACAGATTTTCAAACCCCCCGCTGGAAGATTTGAAGTCACTCAGTGCAATTCTAGAAGTTTCAGGGATTAAAATGTCCCTGTGTTACCCCCCCTAATCCACCTTCCACGTATTTCTTTGTAACATTGACTTCTTTCGGTGTACAGTTCTGTGAATGTTGACACACGTGTAGATTCTTGTACCCACCACCACAACGAGAGATAGGATGTTTCCATTGCCCCCCCCAACTGGCATTTCTTTGTAGCCACGCCCCCTCCTCTTCCCTAACCCCTAGCAAATACCAATGTGTTTCCCATCACTATAATTTTGTCCCTTTGAGACCATCATAGAAATGTAACCACAGAGCACGGAGACTGGCTTCTTTCACTCAGCATAATGATTCCCAAATTCATTCAAGTTGTTTTGCAAATCTATAGCTCTCTCTATTATTATTATTATTATTATTGTTATTATTATTACTGAGAACTATTCAACTGTATGGTCATACCACATTCTGTTTTATCCATTTACCCACTGAAAAATATCTGGGCTATTTTCAGTCTGGGGCAATTATCAATAGACTGCTATAAACATTCATTTGCAGTTTTGTGTGTGTGTGAACATAAGGTTTCGTGACTCCAGGATAAATGCTGGAAGTGGGATCGCAGTGTCATGTGACACATGGATGTTTCACTTTGTAACACGCTGCCACAGCGTTTTCTGCAGTAGCTGTGCCCTTCTGCGTTCCCACCAGCAATGGGCGAGAACCCCAGTGGTTTTGCATCCGCTCCACAGCTGTGCATCGTCACCGATTTTTTAGGCATTACAATGGTTAAGTACTGTTATCTCGTGGCAGTGTTAATTTACATTTCCCCAATGGCGTATGATATTGAGCATCCTTTAATCTGCGCATTTTCCTTCTGTATACTCCCTTTGGTTAAGTTTATATAGAAATATGTTGCCCATTTTTAAAAGTGGTTTTTGTTTTCTCATGTTGAATTTTGAGAATTCTTTATATGTTCTACACATAAGGCTTTTGTCGGATATGTGATTTTGAAATATTTTCCAATATGTGACTTGTCTTTTCATTTTATTAACAGAGTCTTTCAAAAAATAAATTTTTATAAAATCCAGTTTATCATTTTTTAAATTTTTATGGATTGTGCTACAGGAGTAACATCTAATAACTTCTCACTTAACCCTTTGTCACCAAATTTTTCAAAGTGTTGTATTGTTTAATGTTTTACATTTAGATCTGTGATCCATTTTGAGTTAGCATTTGTATAAAGTATGAGATTTAGGTTGAAGTTTATTATTTTGCATATGGATTATCATCATTTTCAAAACAATTTATTGAAAAGATTATTATTTATTGAATCGCTTTGGTATCTTTGGAAAAATATTTAACTAGGAAAAGTCACTTGTATTTATTTTCATTTATTTATTTTTTTATTGTTGGTCAGTTACAGTTGTCTCCAGTTTCCCCCCATTACTCTCCCCTGCCCTCCCCACCCCACCTCCCACATTCAGTCCTCCCCCCTCCCTGCTGTCTTTGTCCATGGGTCCTTTATACATGTTCCTTGGCTTGGAAAACATTACTTGGCTATGTATTGTGAGACTATTTGTAGATTTTCTTCTGTTCCACTGACTTATGTGACAATTCCTTCAAAAACCACAATGCTCTGATTGGTGTAGCTTCATTTAAGTCTTAACATCAGGTAATGTGGGTACCCTGACTTTCTCCTACTATTTTGATAATTCTATATATTTGCCTTTCTACAATAGTTTTAGAAATATGGTGTTAGCTCTAGATTTTTTGATAGTATTCTTTATAAGCCTAAGGAATTTCCTTCCATTCTTAACTGGTTGAGAATTTTTATTATGAATGATGCTGTATTTTGTCAATTTTTTTGCATTTATTTATATGATCATATGTTTTTTCTTCTTCTTTAAGCCAGCAATTTTCAACTTTTTTCATCTCATGATATACATAAACTAATTACTAAAATTCTGTGGCACACCAAAAAAAATAGAGCTTTTGCTGATCTGACAAAATATAGGTATAATTTTGACTCATTCACACCAGATGGCTATTGTTATATTGGCTGTTGTCATATTTTTTCTTTGACAATCTAAGGGAAAAGAGCTCAGTGCCTTTGACTAAATAGTCTGGTACTGCATGCTTTAAAAATTCTTGTGGTTGAAATTGCTGCTTTAGGATGTTAATATAGTAGATTAAATTGATTGATTTCCAAATATTGAATTGGCCTTACATTCTCTGGAAACATCCTCTTTCGCCATTTTATATTATATTCATATTTGGAAGGATTTGGCTTGCTAATATTTTGTTGACTTGTTGCATCTATGGGTGTTTGGTTTGTAGTTTTCTTCTCGCAGTATCTCTTTCTGGTTTGGGTATTAGACCCTCATAAATGGAAGATGTTGTCTCCCCTCTATTTTCTAGAAGAGGTTTCTGGCACTGGTATTATTTCTTCCTTATATGTTTGGTAGAATTCTCTAGCATATCTACCTAGGCATGAAGGTTTATTTTTTGGAAACTTTTAAACTATAAATTTAATTTGTCAGTAAGTACAACACTGTTTAAGTTGTCTAGGTTATCTTGGGTGAATTTTGGAAGTTGTGGTGGCTAAGGAATTGATCAATTTCATCTGTTGCAGAATTTATGGTTATAGAGTTGTCTATGAAATCTTTTATTATCTTTTTTAACTTGTGAGCTCTGTAGTTTTAGCTCAGTTTTCACTCTGATTCATAAATTGTGCTTTATCTCTATTTTCCTGTTTAATCCTGATAAAGATACCTCAATTTTTATTGATCTTAAAAATAGATTTTTGTTTGATATGAGATACTGTTCTTCCATTTAAAATTTTTTTTAATTTATTAATATTATGCTAAGTGAAATAAGCCAGTTGATGAAAGACAAATACCGTATGATCTCACCTATAAAAGGAATCTAATGAACAAAATTAATTAATGAAAAAGTAGAACCCAGGCATGGAAACATGGAGCAGACTGACAGTGACCACAGAGGAGGGGAGGGAGGGATAATGATGGAAAGAAAGGGAAGGGACTGGTCAAAGAACATGTGTGAATGACCCACGGACATGGACAACAGTGTGGGGATTGACTAGGGGAGCAGCAGATGGAATGAGCAGAGGAGGGCAAAGGGGGAAATTTGGGACAACTGTAATAGAATAACAATAAAAAAGATTTTAAAAATTATTGATTTCTGTTCTTATTTATTTTCCATTTTTCTACTTGTTCGGGTACATTTTGCATTTCTTAGTTTCTTAAGGTAGAAACTTTAGTTATTTATCTGAGATTTTTCTTATTTTCTAATATAAATATTTAATTCTATGAATTTTTCTCTATGAACTGCTTTAACTAAATTTCAAAATTTTTTATACATTGAATTTTCTTTTGCTCAGTTCAAAATATTGTCTTAATTCTCTTGACAATTCTTCTTTTACCACGTATTATTTAGAAGCACATTTTTAAATTTTCAAGTGTTCGAAGACTTTCTTGTAATATTTGCTGTTGACTTTTAGTTTAATCTACCATGGTAAAATAACAAATTGTATATGATTTCAAACATATTGAATTTTTTACTTTGTTATATAATGCAGGATGCGCTCTTTCTTGGTGAGTATTTTGCGTCCACTTGAAAAGTATGTATTCTTCTGTTGTAGGTTGGAGTGTTCTGTAAATGTAAAAAGAAAAAGAAAAAAGTAAAAAAGAAAGTCCAGTTGATTGATGCTGTTACTTAGTTCTACTATATCCTTGTAGACTTTCTATTTCTATTTCCACTAATTCTATTGATTAATGAAAGCAGAGTTTGAATTACTGAAAGCGGAGGTTATATATCCAAATGTAATTGTGGATTTGTGTGCTTTTCAGCTGTGTCAATTTTTGCTTTATATACTCTGAAGCTCTATTATTAGGACTTATTTTATACATTCAAGAGTTTTGGTGAAAATTTTGTCTTCTTGGTGAATTGATTTTATTATCATTATGTAATATCTCACTTTTTCCCTGTTAATGTTCTCTGCTATGGATTTATTTTATCTGATATTAATGTACCTGGATATGAGCTATACTTTTCTTTTAATCAATAGGTGCATGGTATAACTTTTCCATTCTTCCACTTTTACCTCCCACCACCGCCCGTCATTATAGAAGAAGTGAGTGTCACATGGACATCATATAGTTATGTTCTAAGAAACCATTCTTCAGTAATGAGAGTCAGTATGCTGGCAACAGATTCTCTTAGTTCTCCTTCATCTGAGGCTGATTTTCTTATACCAATATTTCTGTGGAAGTTTTCACTTGACAGAGAATTCCGAGTTGACGGCGCTTGTCTGTCAGCCCTTTAAAATGTTTTATTCCTTCATGTCTTTCATGCTTTCTATGAGGAATTTATAGCCAAAGAACTTGTTGTTTTCTGAAGTAATGGTTACTTTTTCCTCTGTCTTCAAGCTATTTCTTGGTGTTTAGTTTCCAGCAGTTTGATTATGATGCATCTGGGTGTGGATTTCCTTGTTTGTTTGTTTCCTGTTTAGGGTTTGCTCCACTTGAATCTGTAAGTTTACGGGTCTTGCCAAATTGAGGAGGTTTTTCTGCCATTATTTCTTCAAGGATTCCTTCTGCACACTACTTCTTATCTCCTTTTGAGAATTCCATGCCACAAATGTTAGATATTCGGTATTGTTCCACAGGTCCCTGAGACGGCTCATTTGTTTCTCGATCTTTCTTCCCTGTGTTCCGCTGATGAAATAAGTTCCATTGGTCTATTCCAAGTTTATTGACTCTTCTTTCATCTCCAGTCTACTATTCTACACTTTTGCTCAATTATTGTGTTTTTTGTTTTAAATTTCCATTTAAATTTTCTTTATACCTTCTATTTTTTATGAGGCGTTCTATCTTTCCACTTGTTTTAAGGGTGTTCACCTTAATTCAATGAAGCAGTTTCAAAATATTTGCTTTAAAGTCTGTCAGATAATTCCAATATCAACTTTAGCATCTCTTAATTGTCTATTCCCCTGTGATTTGATATATTCTGGCTTCTTCCTAGACTGAGTAATTTGTATTATATTCTGGATATTTCTGAATATGATATTATGAGCTTCTGGGCATTGTTTAAATCATATGGACATTTTAAATGTTTTTAACATATTGGTGCATACAGCTTGGGATGTGCCAAATTTTAGGGTCAATTTCTGAAATCTTCTCAGAATCTCATTTTCTTGAACTCCCACTTTCAGTCCTCCAGCAGGAAAGCTGAGGTTTCCTTACTCCATTCTCCCACAGTTCCCTGTGGCACTCCATATGTGGGGGAACCAAGCAGTGGCAGACAAAAGGAGAAAAGAAAATGGGAGTTTTCTCTGCCCTCCTGGACAACATCTTCTATGATCAGAGAGAAAGATTCCGCTTCCTCAGAATTCAAGGTGCTTCTGGACAGCTGTAAGCTGAAGTGTAAATTTTTTTATTTGTTAGATTTTTCATTGTGATACAGTTGACATATGCCATTATATTATTTTCAAGTGTATAACACAATGATTTGATATTTGTATTCACGGTATTGCAAAAACGATCACCACAGTAAGTCCAGTTAATATCCATCACCACACATAGTTACACGTTTTTTTCTTGTGATAAGCACTTTAATTAATTTTTATAGGGCATTTACTTCATTCTCTCTGGTCATTAAGAATTGATACCTGTTCCTTGAGCCAAAACTAGAGCGCCTCTCCTGGGCTTCTCTCCTGCAGGTTCTGGACTGTGTTGCATCCTGGCTGGGGGTCCTGGTGCTGGCCACAGGGAAGGGAGTTGTGGGCTGGGTGGAGGTGGGCAAAGCGGGGGAAGTGGGGCCATTTACAATAGTGCCAACAATACAAATAAAGGAAACAACAAAACCAACACTAAAAGATAAAAAGGGAAAATTCCCCAATAGTTCAGTTCAGCACTTTGAATCCTGGTCTCCTTCCTCTACCTTCTGCTGCTACTTGATCTCTACCGTCAGACAAGTGTCTCCATGCACTCTCTCCAGGTTTTACACTACGTCCCGCGAGACAGCAGTGTGGAATGTGCATTCACCCATATCTGAAACTTTGCATTGTGTTGTTTTTAATACATTTCCCTTAACACCTTCCTAAATGTTTTCCTATGTTTAGCCTCTGCCTACTTCTGTAGCCCTATGCTTACCAAGTTGGCACAAATCAGAGGCCCCAGGAATCAAATGCGAATGGGACTTCCTGAAATTGTGAAACACCGAAGTCATATCATTCCATCGGGTTCTCCCTTATCTATGTGCACCTGGTTAACTGCATTGACTTGAAAACTCACACCAAGTATTGGCTTGAGATTGAGGTGGGCGTTCATCTTCTGTTTACACTCCCAATGCTCTGAACTGACTTTTTAAGAATGCTTGCCTTACTAACTGTGGCTCCTTTAAGGACACTGTCTTTTTCATCGGTGTAACTCCAATGTCTACAAGAAAGTGGATGTTTCATAAATGTCTGTTGAATGAAATGCGTGAAAGAGGAAAGAAAGGAGTGAAAATTTGTTGAGTGCTCGCTTTGTGTTTTTCTTATGTAATCTGTGCAAGGGTAAAAGAACACGATTGGAGTAGACATGTTTTGCAAATGACTGTCCCTCATGTTTCCTGTCCATGAACCTCGTTGAAGGTGAACTGCCTGCAGCCACAGCCTCTGCTGTCACAGACAGTTGGATCAGGTATTGACGCTTGGCTTCCCAAAAGTCTGACTGACAACTTCTGACTGAAGAGTAAATCATGAGCTAAGCCAATCATCAAATGCTTCCAGGAATTTTGGAATTAGGAAACCGAGAAAATGCAGCCAGCTGGAGCCAGAAAGCCACAAACAATTGGGACCATAGTGACAACAAGGGTTTTGTCCAACCTGATACAACTAAAGAAAACTGTATTTTGCAGGGCGGAGATAGTGAATTCATACAGAGAAACGAGATGTCTGGAGATGATGGGAGAGAGGCCATGGGGGCGGCTATTCCCCTATTATCTGCGCTCCGTTTACAACCCCTAGTCACTGAGTGGACACACATACATTCCTCGGCTTAGGTTCTCTGGGGACCCATAGCACAGGTTTTAAAAAGAGCTTTCTTGAACTTGCTTGAACGAATCTCTGTTGCTTGCAATATCCTGGTCCAAACAGACATCGATTGTCCTAACGTGACAACCATGAGCTCCCTTTCCTCTTTTCTAGCAAAACTTACCTTTGGTTCAGATGCGTTGGCTCCTCCATGTAGCCATGGTTTTCAGGGAAGGTCAGGAGCACCTCCAGCCCCTGGGGGTGACTTCCATTTGGTTTAGGCAAAGCATTGTGAACCTCTTCCTTTGACAGAGAATGAATTGCACAGGGGAAGGGTGTACAATTCTGTCCAACAAGATGTGAGAGGTGGTCAACTGGGGGACTTCTTGGAAAAGGTTTTCTTTAAAACTAAAAATAAGACAGCTGAGATATAACAATTTCCCTTCGCCCACTGGACGTTGTTATTTCTGCCTGTGGTGCTTAGAAATGTGACAGCTGTCTTAAATTCATGGCAGGACCTTTAAAACCACACTGAGTATTAAAATAGAAAACTGAAAGGAAATTATGTTATTGATGACCTTGACAATACTGTTTGCTGGCTTAATTTTACCAAATTAGAGCTGCCCTACATCTTAGTCCCCCCATATTATTTAAACAATGTGAAGAGCAGTTTTCCATTACTTGCAGAAAAGTCATCCTAATTAAAACATCCGTCTGCAGAGCATTATACAGATAAAAGTAATTGACCAACAATATGGTGACTTTTTAAATTTGTCCAGTCTTAACTAAGACCCAAACCCAAATTTGTCTATATCAACACAGGAGAGGGATGTTAATTACCCCCTACTTATGTTGCCCTACATAACACAGTGTGTTGGCCTTTATTTTTCCATAACTGTATAGATCTTTTATTATTGAAAAATTGTAGTCATGCCTTTCTTCAGTAATGGATTAGTCAAGGATACATTCCAAACTCTCTAGCATGGCATTGAATTCCCCTAAGAAAATTGCCCATATATTTCTCTTGATTGATAACTCTTCCTGCTGCTTCTTCCTAACCACCTGGTGGGAGATAATGTAGATACTACATCCAACTCTCCTCGCATCTTTCCTACCCAACCTGTGTATCTGCCTACTCCACCTCCAACCAATAACCAATCGATGCTCTGGTTGTCAGGCAAGGTTTCTGATTTCATATGGAGGCAAACGTGAGGTTGAAACCACACTCCAGAATCCTCTCCGGGATCACTCTACACTAAGTGGGATTTTACCAAAGATTTCATCTTTACTTGGCTTTCTTTCCTTACATGTCTTGTTTCTTTTCAAAAAATCACTTAAACACATTTTCCCATTTAGATTCATTGTTACTGAACAAATAGACTTTTCCTATATTGCAGTCATTCTGGACTAATCACTACTGCTCAGGCTTCTTTGTCTTTGCTTATAGTCTCTCCTCCACCTGGGAAGCCTTGCCCCCATCTTCAAGGAGCCGTACTCTGTAATTACAGAGTATGTAAGAATGCAGACTTTGAAGCCAGGCAGTCTTGGATTCCAAGCATCATTCCCCCACTTAGAATCTGTGTGATCTCAGGTAACTCATCTATGCTCTCTTGGTCTCACTTTCTGCATTCACAAACAACACTTACCTTCCGGGGCTGCGGGGGTTCAATGAGATACAGAATATAAATATAAACTGATCAACAAAATGGGGCTCTTCTACATCACTCCGCCTCCTTTTTCTCGTGTATCCTCTTTTACTCATATGATTAAGAAGAGTATTGTTATCTGTATTATTATTTAAACCGCCTGCCCAATTCTTAATTCCTCTCTGACATCATCTTTATTTGCCTCTACCTGTGCTGAGACAATTACTGATCATGCTCTATAGTTAGTAATCCTAGAGAATACTGCATATGTGCATTCATTAATGTATTCAACAAAATTTACCACTGAGGCCATAAGCCCACCTTATCTTTACTGATGTACTTTTTTTTCTTTTATTACTATACATCAGCTGCTTTTATCTAAGCCTACATCCTCCACCTTATTGTTCATGCAAAGATTTTGTACTTAAAATTTTCCTCTTTTTTGCAATATGTTTCTCTCTCTTTACCAGCTAAACTGCATCAGCCAATACACATGATCTATTATACCTCATCTTAAAATGTGCCCCTCCATTTATGTCATTATTTCCCTGGAGCTCTGACTCGGTTTGTCTGCTCCCTGCCTGAGCAGAACTCTGGCAAGTTGACTGTCACTGCTGTTTCAACATCACTCCTACATATCACCGGAAGTGACTCTTCTGAAAATCGATGATGACCTTCGTTCTGCTACTAATATTGATCATTATTTCACCTTTCCTTTTTTTCAACAACAAACCAAATATATTTGACTGTATGTAACTAAATAATGGTAACTTGAAATAGCTAAACACTGACAAATTTTCCCCCCACAAAGCCTGGGACACATAACCCAAAGGACAGCTGCGGAGGAGCGCACAGCACTGGGACTCTCTGAGGCAGGGAAGACGCTGGAAGGATTGAAGGTCATATTAAGAACTCTCTTCTAATAGAAACATGTCAGGGAATTTCGACAAATTACTCTGATTAAAAAGGAGAAACAGAGACAGAGACAGAAAATCTGATTGTATTTCTCCCTCAAATGAATCAAAAAGATAATATTATCAGTTACAAAGGCTTTATCTAATTTAAAGTCAGTAGTAATATTGGTTGCTAAGTAACGTAGTTCCCTTTCATAGACCAGCACATAATAACAAATGGGGCCAAGACCAGGGCGAGGTGACAAAGACACTTTTCTTGGGTGCAAAGTTTAAAGGAATGCTCAACACTCAGTAATCAAGATAAATAATAACACACCATTTTATATAATAAAAATTAATGCAAAAATCCCATGATGAACAAAGATAAAAATTTTAAAGATAGAGCTTAAAGATAAGTTGTGAAGGATTGATATGTGTTACAGGAAAATATATAAATGAAAATTAAAGAGATACGGATGATACAAGGGAAAAATTATCTGTGTGCATTTGTGTGGGAATGTTTGTGTGTGTGCATTTATGTGTATATTGTGTGTGTGTGTGTATATGTAAATCCAGAAGGAAAGAACACAATGAACGCAGGACAAGTACATTTAGATTAGATAATAACTGGGGAATTCCCAGAACAATAGAAAAATATGAGTCCTCATATCCAGTGAGAACGATACATCCAATCACCTTCCCTTTTCTGCAGAAATAGTTCCTTCCCTTCCCTTCTACTTTATCATGTGGACTTGGTTCTTCTCCCACCTACCTGGCCACACCTTCTTTATTTATTCCTCTCTGCTCCTCCTTCTCTTCAGCTTGTCCTTTAAAAGTCAAAGTGCCTCGGGGCTCAAATCTTGAGCCCCTTTCTCTTCCATATCCACACAATGTTCCAAGACAGTTAGTTACGTTGATTTCTATACCATCGAGAGGCTCCTCCCACTTAATGTTAGCAACTCCTACATGAAAACCCAGAACAAAATGACAACTGGAAGGCTCTTACCTATTTTTTTTCTTTTTTTTATTGTTGTTCAACTAGAGTTGTCCCCAGTTTTCCCCCATAACTCTCCCCTTTCCTAGCCACCTCCACCTCCCACATTCAGCCCTCCTCCCTGCTGTTGTCTTTGTCCATGGGTCCTTTATACATGTTCTTTGACTTGACCCTTCCCCTTCTTTGTCCCATTATCCCCCTCTTCCCATCTGGTTACTGTTGGTTTGTTCTTTATTTCTGTGTCTCTGGTTCTATTTTGCTTGCTTATTTGTTTTGTTGATTAGGTTCCACTTATAGGTGAGATCATATGATATTTGTCTTTCACCACCTGACTTATTTCACTTAGCATAATACTCTCCAGTTCCATCCATGATGTCACGAAGAGTAGGAGTTCATTCTTTCTTTCTGCTGCATAGTATTCCATTGTGTAAATGTAGCAGTTTTGTGATGCACTCATTTACTGAGGGGCACTTAGGCTGTTTCCAGCACTTGGCTATTGTAAATAGCACGCCTATGAACATTGGGGTGCACAGGTTCTTTTGAATTGGTGTTTCAGGATTCTTAGGGTATAATCCCAGCAGTGGAATTGCTGGGTCAAAAAGCAGTTCCATTCTTAGTTTTTTGAGGAAATTCCATAGCCATTATTTTAAATAGAAAAAATACATTGCATATCAATCTCAAACCCGCAATTAACTTTCAAAGACACAATAAATTGATCATACACCATTAGTAAACTATTATGTTAAGATGCAAAATGTTTACACCATGCCTCCTGATTCCCAAACCATTAAAATGTTGTTAACAGGTCCCTGCCTTGTCTTCAGTAGCATGACCTCTCTACTGTCTAAGTAACACACTCTACAAGTGATGTATCCATTCGTTAACACTCAGAAAATTTCAAAATGTTTGCCTGTGTGTGTGCGTCGGTCTCCCAGAGCCCTCCCTGTGCCTCTGACACATCCCCACACTTGACTTAAATGTCCAACTACTCATGCTCTTGCTCTCCCTTCTGTCTCTCCCTGTACACAAAGACGCACACAAACCTGCCTCTCCACTAGCCTTCCCCTTTTTAGCCAAAACCACCGCCACCATCCACCGAGATGTTTAAAGCAAAAATTCTAGGTATGATTCCTGATCCTCTTTTCCATCTACTGCCAATATCTAATCTATCAGTAAATCCTATCCACTGTATTTACAAAACACATCCCACATAAATCCCACACTCCCTGCACTAGAACATTACAATCTATACAGGGTCTAGCAATGGTTTTTGCCAGGCAGGGTTCCTGGGGAAGTCTCCAGACTTCTCTCTCTGTGTCACTCTTGCTCCTCAGCCACCTGTTTTCTATGGAGCAGCCAGAGAATATAATCTACTTAGAACATTGCAAAAGCTTCCTATTTTCCATAGGATAAAATACGCAAAATCCAAAATCTGAGTGGTATGGGGAGGGGTCCTGAGGTCTGTTCTCTGCATCTGTATTCACCCACTAGACATCCCCAGAGGTGCTGCACCTTCCAAGAACCCCAAGACCCCACAGAACATACTGTGAAAATTCCTGATTTTCAAAATGTGATTAAAATGTTAAAAATCATTAAAATATTAAAAATATGATAAAAATAATAACATTCCCAATATCAAAACTATAAAACAGAGGACTTCCAGCCAAGATGGAGGCATAGGTAGATGCACTGTGCCTCCTCACACAACCAAAAGAAGGACAACAACAACTTTAAAAACAAAAAAATAATCAGAACTGCCAGAAAATCAAACTGTGTGGAAGTCCAACAACCAAGGGGTTAAAGAAGAAACATTCAGCCCTGGCTGGTGTGGCTCAGTATTTTGAGCATGGGCTGGGAAACAAAGGGTCCCGGTTCGATTCCCAGTCAGGGCACATGCCTGGGTTGCAGGTCAGGTCCCCAGTAAGGGCCATGTGAGTAGCAACCATACATTGCTGTTTCTCTCCCTCTCTGTCTCCCTCCCTTCCCCTCTCTCTAAAAAATAAATAAATAAAAATCTTAAAAAAAATAGAAGAAACATTCATCCAGACCAGTAGGAGGGGCAGAGATGGGAAGCTGGGGAGGAGAAGACTCATGGCAAGGCGATGGTTGGAGGACCTCGGTGGGCAAGGTGGCTGGCAGAGCAGGCAGTCCTACATTCACATGCAGATAAACCTGGAGGAACAACTGAGGAGCAAAACAGACTCCACAACCCAGGGTTCCAGTGAGGGGAAATAAAGCCTCAATACATCTGACTGGAAAAACCTGTGGGGGTTGAGTCAGCGGGAGAAACTCCCAGCCTCACAGGAGAGTTTGTTGGAAAGACCACAGGATCCTAGAGTGCACACAAACACACCCATCCAGAATCAGCACCAGAAGGGCCCAAGTTGCTTGTGGGTAGTGGCAGAAGTAACTGAAAACTGGCGGAGAGCTGAACAAGTGGCATTGTTCCTTCTAGGACCCCTCCCCCACATACAGTGTCACAACATAGCAACCTAGGTTGCCCCACCCTGGTGAATACCTAAGTCTCCACCCCTTACTACATAACAGGCACACCAAGACAAAAAAAAAATGGCCCAAATGAAAGAACAGATCAAAGCTCCAGAAAAAACACAACTAAGCAATGAAGAGATAGCCAACCTATCAGATGCACACTTAAAAACACTGGTAATTAAGATTCTCACAGAATTGGTTGAGTATGGTCACAAAATAGAGGAAACACTGAAAGCTATACAGGGAACCAACAGTGACAGAAAGGAAACTGGGACTCAAATAAACGGTTTGGACCAGAAGGAAGAAATAAACATTCAACTAGAAGAGAAAGAAGAAACAAGAATTCAAAAAAATGAGGACAGGCTTAGGAACCTCCAGGAAAACTTTAAACGTTCCAACATCTGAAACATAGGGGTGCCAGAAGGAGAAGAGGAACAGAAAGAAATTGAAAACTTATTTGAACAAATAATGAAGGGGAACTTCCCCAATCTGGCAAAGGAAATAGACTTCTGGGAAGTTCAGGAAGCACAGAGAGTCCCAAAGAAGTTGAACCCAAGGAAGCACACACCAAACACATCATAATTACATTACCCGAGATTGAAGAGAAGGAGAGAATCTTAAAAGCAGCAAAAGAAAAGGAGACAGTTGCCTACAAAGGAGTTCCCATAAGACTATCAGCTGATTTCTCTAAAGAAACCTTACAGGCAAGACGGGGATGGAAAGAAGTATTCAAAGACATGAAAGGCAAGGACCTACATCCAAGATTACTCTATCCAGCAAAGCTATCATTTAGAATGGAAGGGCAGATAAAGCACTTCCCAGATAAAGTTACGTTCAAGGAGTTCACCATTACCAAGCCCTTATTATATGAAATGTTAAAGGGACTTACCTAAGAAAAAGAAGATGATCAAAACTCTAAGCAATAAAATGACAACAAACTCACAACTATCAACAATGGAACCTTTAAAAAAAAGCAAAAACAAAAACAAACTAAGCAAACAACTAGAATAGGAACAGAATCACAGAAATGGAGATCACATGGAGGGTTATCAGCAGGCAGGGGAAGAATGGGGGAAAAGGTACAGGGAATAAAAAACATAAATAGTAGGTACAAAATAGACAGGGGGAGGTTAAGAATAGTATAGGAAATGTAGAAGCCAAAGAACTTGTATGTACGACTCATGGTCACGAACTAAGAGATGGGAATGTGGGTGGGATAGGGAGTACAGGGTAGAGGGGAATAAAGGGGGAAAATGGGACAACTGTAATAGCCTAATCAATAAAGTATATTTTTAAAAAACTTTAAAATACATTTGACTAAATCTAACAAAATATATTTAAGAACTTCACAGAGAATATTGTTAAATTTAGGCAAATTTAAAAAAATAAAAGTTAAATGGAGACAGACAACATGATCACAGGCTAAAAGATCAAAAATCATGTCGTTGTCAGCTTTCCCTAAATGAAGCTATATTTTAAACGTAATTACAAGGAAGATATCAACAGACATTTTTTTTAATTTTTTTAAATTGATCTTAAAATCAATAGGAAAACTTGTAGGCAAGATAACTAAGATGATTTTGAAAAAGAAGAAGGAAGAGAACTTAGCACACAAATGTCAATGTTTTTATAAGGGTACAAGTATTAAAATACGAGGTCAGAGTGAATGGCTAAATACTCAGTACCTCAGAGCCCAGTCACAAGTGGGAATGCATGGTGCGTATGTGCACATGTATAATTGGGCACATGACAGGTAGCTGATCACAGATATTTAACAGGTCATGGAACATGTTTTTTTTTTTTTTTTAAAGATTTTATTTATTTATTTTTAGAGAGAGGGGAAGGGAGGGAGACAGAGAGGGAGAGAAACAACAATGTATGGTTGCCTCTCACATGGCCCTCATGGGGACTCGGCCCGCAACCCAGGCATGTACCCTGACCAGGAATCGAACCGGGACCCTCTGGTTCCCAGCCCGCGCTCAATCCACTGAGCTACACCAGCCAGGGCAGGTCATGGAACATGTTTTTGTTTACTTATCAGCTAATTGACTAGCTGAATAAATAAACAGGAGAACATTACAATTCTGTTTATTTTGGCTCATCTAGACCAATCCATACACTTTAAATGTCCTTCTTTAGAAGAATGAGAACAAAATATCTAGATGAGAGTAGAACAGGCAGAAATTATAACGGTAAAGACTAACTAAAAACACCTGCATTTATTTAGACTTGAGGGCTGCATGAGTGGCTTTCGAGTCTGCAAGGTGACTGTGGAGCGAGTCTGAAGCAGTGCCTGGTTCCATATACACGAGAAGGTCAATGGAGATCAATTTTGTCTCAATCGGTGTAGACAGCACTGTGTCGTAGCTGGAGGCCACGTGGAGTTATGGCAATAATAAGGGTTTGGAGTCAGAAAGAGCCAGGCTCACATATCACTGAGACTTGACTTTCTTATCGTTGAGCTCAGAATGCAGCGGAACACAGCAATAAGAAGTTTTCCTACTGTCTGTCTTCAAAACCATTCTGTAGCTGTATGACCTTGAGCAAGCTGTTTAATTTCTCTGAGCCTCAGTTTCATCATCCAAAAAATGGAGAAATAAGACTACCTACTTCATAAGTTGTTTGAAAAGATTAAATGACCTCATATATAGAAAGCATATAGGAGAGTCCCTGGCCCACAGGGAGCCTTGAAAGGAGCAATAGTAACAGCAGCAGAACCTATTTCGAAGTGCTATGATGAGAGGTAAATTAAATGACATATAGCAAGCTTTGGGCACAGTGCCTGAAACATCCGCAATGCCCTATAAATATTACTTTCCTTCTTCCCCTTAAGTTGTCTACAGAAAGAACAAATGTCCCTCCAGAGGTGGTGACTTCCCCATCAGCAGAAGTGTTAAAGCAACAACTGGTTAATCACATCTCCAGAACGTTACAGTGAGGTGTTTGAAACTAGGTAGAGACCAGGATTAGGCAATTCCTGAGCTCCCCTTCAAATTAGAGATTCCATGATTAAGTCGGAAACTTTTGGAAAGTCTGTCAAAGGGGAACTGTGGGTAACCGAAACTTTCCTGAAATTTCCAGCTCATTTTCCAGGATAAATGCAGCCCCCATCTCCCTACACAGCACACCAAATATTAACACACACACACACACGCACAAACACATGCATGTACACAGAGGCATCATTCATATGTTGTAACATGAATCTTTTCACCACAATAACCACGGTTGTCAGTGAAAGAAATACTCTTGTTCAGTCCAATGCACTTGGGTAGCCCAAATAAACAATAGTATAATACCCGGCATTTATTCAGCACCCTTTGGGGCAAGGGCTCACACTTTATACATATTTCTCGTTTATCATGGCCACATTCCTGGGAGACAGGCTGCCCCTCAGAGAGGCAATGGCCTTGGGCTTCTGCTTTCAAGCCTGACTGGTGGAGAGTTGTTGCTCGCGGCATGTAGGACGTGCAGTACTTAAACGTCCTTCAGCCTTCTTGGGCCTGGCTAAGTGGCCTTTCACGACAGAGTTCTGAAGCTGCCTTGGGAGCCACAGTGCCTCTGGTCTCAGCTGTTTCTCATCACCGCCGGGCTTCTACCAGGTGGGTTAAGAAAAGTCAGGCTCTTAGTAGAAGCCTTGTGATGTGTTTCAGCAAGAGCGCCCCCTTGAGTGTGCTGCAGTATCTGGATCAGCTCCGGAGCAATCTGCAGGACCATGGAGGGCTCTGTGAAGGCCAGCCTGCGCCACTTCCTAGCTATGTGACCTTAGGGAAATTAACTAAGTTTTCTTAGCTACCTGACCTAGAAAACAGGTCCTGGAAGACATGATCTGCTAGGCTATTATGACGCTAACATGGAATAAAGTATATAAAGTCCCAGGCATGTGGTGAAACCTGAATTAAAAGTATCTACTATTTTATAGGCATCATCTTGCTTCTGGGTTATGAGCTCACTCACATCCAGTGTTATGGACTGAACTGTGTTCTCTCAAAACATATGTGCTGAAATCCTAACACCCAAGACCTCAGAATGTGACTATATTTCAAGATGGGGCCTTGAAAGAAGTTATTAAGTTAAAACGAGGCCATTAGGGTGAGTATCAATCTAATACGGCTGGTGTCCTTATGAGAGGAGGAGACTGGGACACAGACACACGCAGACGGATGAACACGCAGGGACCCAGGGAGAAGACGACCGTCTATTGTACAAACCAACGAGACAGGCCTCCGAAGAAATCAACCCTGCCAACACCTTGATCTCCAACTTCTAGCCTCAAGAACCATGAGATAGTTTCTGTTGTCTAACCCACTCTGTCCGGAATACTTTGCTATGGAAGCCTGCGCAGACTAATATGTCCAGTTTGAGTCTACAACCATAAGCCCCAAAGCTCAGGTCACGAGAGCCCTTTGAAAGACGAAGTAAATAACGTCCCAAGGTTCAGGAGGACATTTAAGGAAACAGAAGCTGTTACTGTACACAGGAAGCTAGTTGGACAAGTCCCTTGACAAGAAAGGAAAGCCAGAGCCGAAAGATCACCGGGTTTGAGTCAGAAGTCGGAGTGCGAGTCCCACTTCTACCAGGGTTTAGCTGTGGAAACTTGGATAGTCATTTATCTCTACATGTTCTGACTTTACTCAAGTAAATTCACCTATTTCCCACACCAGAACATACTTAACAATCTGGACCAAGTTAGTAACCTTTGCACATTCAGGGTGTACCCCAGTTACTGGTTTATTCTAGACAAATCATAAGCGTTCCTCAGATGTGTAGAACCTGCAGATTCTATTTGGAGTTATCTCAAGCCTTCATTTTTGAGTTAGGTGAAAAGGCAAATGTACATTTCAGTGAATGTCGCTATTATCGCAGAAAAATAGATGCCATGGAATCACAATGAAGGGAGCATGAATCTGGGCATTTTCTATGCAGATGCCTTACAGGGAAGTAGACAATAAATAATGTTTTATTGAATAGCCAAATCTCATCCTACCTGTTTTACACACTTGGTGTAAAACAAATGTTGAATTGTATGATGCATGTAATTCTTGAGATACATTTTAGGAAAAAAATAATTATTTCTGGATACAAAACAATATATTCATGAAGAATTAATAATAGTCAATCTCAGTAATCACAGCACAAAAACCATTGCGACCCTAAAGACATCCATCTGTGGCAAGAGTCCTAAAACTTCTCAAATTTTGTTCCTGTTCCACTTTTCTTTTGAAGTACCCTCCCCTCTAACTTGGACAATGTATGAGTCTTTGTTTTTCCTTAAAGTATCTATCTGACATTTCATGTGTTGCTGTTTTCTTATTATAGTCAATTTCTTATCACATAATTTGTTAACTACTTTGTGAGTTTTAAGAATTAATTCATGTTTTAACTACTATGGGTTTCTGAGATGGAAATCCCATAAAAATGTTTATGCTGTTATTTTGTCTTGACTCACTCAAAAAAAATGTCAGGAAAAAAGTACCCTTAGAGGGCGCTTCTATGCCTTTGGAACCTCCTCATAAACACACAGATCAGCCTCATACATGGAAAAGTCTTGAGTTTGAGACGCAAGGGGCTCTGGGTCCACCTCCCAGCGCAGCTATCTGGGCACTAAAGGGACTCGGGGCTGTTACTTTACATCCTCCCACTCCGTTTTCTTAATTGGTTAGGTGGAAAGGTGGTAGAATCAACCACACAGAGCCGCTGTGAAAGTGAAACTGCCGGCAGGGAGGGTGGGGATGCCATGGCTGATTAGAGCACGCAACCCCTCTCCACTTAAACGCAGACCCGTTCCGACAAAACCGAAGGATGTTACCTTAGCCATCATGATTCTCCCCTCTAGACACAAGAGCAGTGACTGTCTGATTAAGTCCCTACCTATGCATTAAACGCTCACTATACAGCAGAGGTGGTGGCTGCTCTCGAAACTTCCTAATTTAGCCAAGAAGAAAGCCTAGCGACCGAGCAGTGTCTTCAAAGGTGTGTCTACTGTTTTAGGCAATGGGGTCCAAGCAGCAGCAACTAAAATGGAAACACACACACACACGATGCACCCCTGCAGAGCTTACAGTTCCGTGGGAGGACAGACAGACACAGGGTAAATAAGTGAATGCATAGCACATCCAGTGGTGAGCGGTGCTCAGGTGACAAAGACGAGAAAGTGAACAGAATGCTGGGTATGGGTCCTGGGTTGTCATTTTCAGCTGGATTAGCCAGAGGTGCCACCAGGAAGATGGCATTTATGTAAATCTGTGCAGGAAATGATGTCTTTAATTGTATGTCACTTTCTCAGTGACAAGTTATGACAAGGGGCAAGTGCTATAAGACACCACCTACAGTCTGGAGCCATACCAGGGAGCCTGGCGTGGGAGGGTATGCTCCCTTCACGGTGCCCAGGTGATATTTCCTCATTTTCACTTGGAGAACAGCCAGTCCTTACAGGACCTGTCCTCTGTGCTCATCAAGTGGCCAGTACCACTGAGAATTAACAGTGACAAAGTTCTTTGAAGACTTGTGCCCATTTCATGGCCAAAAGACCACTACCTGAAACATTTAATATACACAATTAGGGTGATAATGTTGAAAACATCAAGACAATCCTTTTATATCATTGCCATTGTAGTTACATGCAGATAAACACATCTGCCCATAACTTGATGGGAGATGAGGAGCCTGGAGGGATTTGGGTGACCGCCTAGTGCAGTCGGTTTTTCTGGGGAAAGTGAGCCAAGCACTCACTGTGAAAGAGCTCAGATCAGTGCTCAGAAGCCAAGCACTACCTCTCTCAGTTTCTCTCCGGAAAAAGTCATGTGGCTCAGAAATCCCAACCTATAGTAGACCCTATCCTAAAGGGTGAAACATGAGACGTGTTGGACTTCGGTTTCCCCCTTCCTTCCTTCTGCAGGGCCCAGGCCCGCAGGTTGGCCAGCTGTTTCCCCTGGGCCAGGAGGAGTGTGAGAAAGAACCGGTTATAAGAAATTTCCCCCTAGGGTTGGGTGGCCTGTGCAGGCTGGGCTCTCTGCACAGCACGGCTGTGGTTTCTGCTAGCTCTGAAGATTGCCAGAATGCTTGCAGGGATTAAAAACAGGAACTCCAATGATCCACATAAACGGTATTTTCCTAATGGTAATATTCCGCACATTTAAAGGACACAAATCCTGGGATTGTGCAGGGAAACAGGACCCCTCCTGCTTCTTCCTTTCACGTCAATAACTCCACTCTGTGAGGCTTATGTCATTTTTTTATACCCACTCAACCTGTGACATGTCAACTTAGGCCGTTTGAGTGCTAAGAGTTTTGCCTTTACTGCCTGTCCCAAATATGTGGGGCCATTTCATGTGTGACTGCACGCCAGAGTAGTCTCAAAGATATGGAGATAAATTTCTAATCTGTTGCAATATGTGCCCCAGGCTGAGAATTGTGTGTCCTACACTGCATATGGACAGTTCACTGGGAGTCTAGACGGCGGACATCCTGCAGGGCACTCTGGCAGATGTGTAAAGTGGAAGAACTCTGCACCCTGCCTGCTGGCAGCTTAGCATCTAGCATGCAATTCAGTTCAAAATATCTAGTTCTCTGATAGGAATAAAAGCCAGCAGGAAATTTCTGAAGGCCAATTTGTACGAGTGACCAAGAGCCTTTTAAAACATCCTTATACTATTAGAAATTTGTCCTGTAGAAATTATTAGACCTATATGTATAAACATATTCTTTGCACCATTATTCACATTATGGGAAAAAATTAAAATATTCAATGATAGGGAATAATGAATAAATTTTGAGGTATCAATAATATGGACAATCACCCAGCCATTAAAAATTATGCTTTTCAAGACTGTCCAACATCAGAAAGTCACTTATGTAGTAAAGGTGTGATATGAAAAACATCAGGATACAAAATTACACAGAGACAGTAAGATTTCAGAATTTTGTCCTGACAAACGTGTGTGTCTATATAGGTATTGGAAATGACAGCAGGTATCTCTGGGTGGTGCCATCAGTGACATTCATTTGATTCTTGAATGGAAATATTCTTTTACACTCAGAACTAAGCACCCTGTGATAGCATATTATGCCACGTCATTCACAGTGATGTAAGTCAGGGTCTGCAGCTACAGCCCACGGTCCAAAGCCACCCACCTTCTCTTTGGTAAACAAAGATTCATTGGAGCACAGTCATGCGCATTGGTTCACATATTGTCTACAGCTGCTTTTGCACAACAATGGGAGTTGAGTACCAGTGACAGGGATCACAGAGTTCTCAAAGCCTAAAGCATTTACTCTATGGCCCTTATTTAAAGTTTGCTGATCCCTGGTATAAATGTAAATCACGAATTCTCAGTAAGGGGGGTTCACCCCCTAGGAGTCATTTGTCAATGTCTGGAACTACTTCTGGGCATCACAACTGGGAATGTCGGCGGTGCTATTGGCATCCAGTGGGCAGGGACCAGTGATGCTCCTGAGGATTCTACAACGCACATGACAGCTCTCCACAGCGAAGAACTGTCCAGCTCAAAACATCAGCAGGGCTGAGTCCCAGCAAATCTGATGGAGACAAGTAATTAAACCATCTAGTGTTCCCACCGGATTACAGATTTGACCAACCCACACCTTTTGAGATCCTTTCACGAGATGAACATTTCATCTTTGAGGATGACAACTTAACTTCGTTCTTTGCCTTCTCTGTGACTTTTTAAAATTTGCTCATGCCTGTTTTTTTAAATATATTTTTAAATATTTTGCTCATGCTTGTTGCCACTGTCTAAAGAGAATTCTTTCTGACCTGAGAAAATCAAGTAATTTTAGGAACAGGTGATCACCGGAAATAAAATGTTACTACTATAATATATACACTTCTGTCTACACATTTTAAAAAGGTAGAGTAAGCAACTATTTAAAATCTTAAAGATTCCTTTGAATATGTTTGAGTCCCCATCTTGTTCTAAAGGAACCTAAAACATATCTTCTTAAAAGAACAAAGGGAAGCTGGCGCTACTGGTGTAGCTAAGTGGATTGAGCACGGGCTGGGAACCAGAGGGTCCCGGTTCGAATCCCAGTCGGGGCACATGCCTGGGTTGCAGGCCAGGTCCCCAGTGAGGGCCATGTGAGAGGCAACCATACATTGCTGTTTCTCCCTCTCTTTCTCCCTCCCTTCTCCTCTCTCTAAAATAAATAAATAAAATCTTAAAAAGAACAAAGGGAAGCTAAAGCAACTGCTGGTGTATCAGCTCAGTCACTGTTGAAAAGGCAATATTCCATCTAGTAGATGCAATGCACTTAAGATAGAAAGATTGGTTACTGTGATTCTATAATTATGAATGCCAAACCTGGAAGAAAGGGATTATAAGTTCTGCTGGAGTCCAGCTCTTTCTACTTACGTCTCTGAAGGACTCTTCTGTATTTTGGATAACATGCATGCAACCATCTCAGTCTCGGTCTCCATGAGTTGGCTGATCTTCTGGGACACTGAATGAATGCAAATCTGAAACAACTGAAACTACAGTAAGCAACAGTTTCTTCACTCACACTCACTACATTCTGGTTTAAGGAGATCATGAGACACAACGGTCTGGGGGAAGGCCCACAACCACCGCGCTCCAAGCCCTGTGCCCAGGGGAAGCCCAAACAATGTCCTCCTTTGTACAACGAAGATTATGACAACCGCACTCATAGAATTGTGTGAAGAATAATGATGTTTAGTTCGTTATATCGTAAGTTGTACGTGCTACGTAAGTATTAGCTATCTTTTATTATTTTTCCTCTTAATGCTCAAAATGATTCTTTGGAGGCAGCTATTACCATATTTGCCATGCATAATGTGCTCCTATGTATACTGTGCACCTACAGTTTTGGCTCAAACTTTCAGGAAAAAAGATCTTCCATTTTAATTTTTTAATTCAATTTTTTTAAATTTATGTTTAGATATTTGGTTTTTTGTATTATAAAGGAATTTTAGTATTTATTTTTGAACACATCATGGTACGAGAAATTTTATGTCACAAATAATTATAAAACACTAGAACAGATGCAAGGTATTTCAGGTACTATCCATGTATAATGCTCATCTTTATTTTTTCCTCAACATTTTTGGCAAAAGTGCCCATTGTACGTGGCAAAATACAGTATTAAACCCATATGTAAAATGCAGACATGGAGACCTTAAGAATGTAAGCAACTTTCTAGACTTCACAGAGCTAATAAGCAATGAAGTCAACATTTTGATATTATCAGAACAGTTACAGTGGCCCAACAAGATGACCACCGTTGACCAACTACTAAAGGCATCACACGGGCTTGCTTACCTCTCGCGTTTGACAGCTCAGCCCTGTCCACACACGCCTCTCCCGTTGCCCTGTCAAAATCAAAATGGCGGCCTGGCCCTTGGTGATCCCAATCCGGCATGGCAGTTCTTATGTTCTTAAAGTCTGCCCTGAGTTGAAACTATTTCACTCTACGTGCCTTGCCCTCATTTCAAAGGCTTCGAAGGCCCCCATTTTCAGGTTACAAAAACAGTCCTAAAAACCAACTTCTGCCAAATCACAAGTAATTGAGCAAATTATGCTTCCTAATCACCCATCTCTCTTTGCGTCTCAGCCGTCAAACCCCTTCTCCTGATGTGCTCCGGGGGGCCCCTGAGCTTTCCAGCCTCTTCTCTGGTGTCATTCTAATTGGCACTAATAGCTTCACCAAAATTCAGGCATCAAAAAGGTCCCACCAATCAGTTTATCCTTTGACCCTGAGCACTGGCTTCTCCGTCAAGTTCAGGCATTGCTAATCCACCTAGTGGTTCGTCGGGACAGCTTATTTTGTCTGCATCTTTTCTTTTTCCACTAGGAGCTAAAATGATGACCAGCTGCATTCATTAAAGTGTCCGTG
This sequence comes from Micronycteris hirsuta, assembly GCA_004026765.1. Lineage (NCBI taxonomy): Eukaryota > Metazoa > Chordata > Mammalia > Chiroptera > Phyllostomidae > Micronycteris > Micronycteris hirsuta. Next base: position 19,124 of record PVJI01006058.1, on the reverse strand, counting down.
CCCCTCGGTGACCCATAAACCCGCCATGTGGGGCTGTGTCTGTGACTCTTCACGGCCCTTTGCAGTTTGTCTTCCCTTAGCGTGACCTGCAGAGCGGAGAGGCATTCCCTGGGGCACTCTGCCCCCACTCCAGCCCTTTCTTCCTCACACCTGGAAGGTGAAAAGCCAGACTCCTTTGCAGAGCCCTCAATTTCATCACCTTTGTTTCTGTCCCAGGGCGAAAGATCAGACAGGTGACAAGGGTGAGGTCACAACCAGGGCTGTCAGAAAGTAGAAAACAGAGGACCTCAGAGGGGATGAGACTTAAGAGGATTTTTTTCTGTTGTGCATGTTCAAACTAATCCTCTCAAAGCCATACCATAAACAAAGTGTCCTCTTTTTTCGAGAAAGAAAGGCAGTGGACACCTGAAAGGTATTTATGACTCCACCTTTCTGTCCCTTAGAGCCATCAGCCTTCTCACGTGTCTGGAGCACCCTTGGCTTTTCCCTCCAAGCTCAGAGCAGATCCAGTTCTTTGCCAGGATCATGGAAGTATTTTTATTCCCCGAACTCTCGCTGTAATCCCTAGCATCCTTTCTGAGAAATGCTGCCTGGTGGAATGCCTGAAAGGAAAGAGTACTCATCTTTGTAATGTTAATCCTTCACAGTAATCCTTTGAGGTAAGTGAGGTGTTTTGACTTCCAACAGACATAATGAGTCACGGGCATCCCGTGGCCTGGAAAGGGTTACCGACATCTCATGAACTGCAAAGACAATGAGAGGAGTCGGGGTCTGAGTTGGAGCCCAGATGGCAGCCCTTAATTTTATCAAGATGATCGTGGAAGTGATATCCCTGTTGGTTCCTCAAAAAGAATAAAACTTTGAGTCAGATAAAGCAGGTAAAAGGCATAGAAGAAGGTGTTCAAGGAAAAAGAAGACAATGAGAAATGATAGGGAATTCCTTGCCCACCCCATCGTGTCCCTAGAAAGAAGAAATATCAGCAAGACAGAGGTATTTGACTTTAGACTCAGAAAAGACTGGGTTATCCACCTAATTTCACCACTAACTTGGGCGAATTGCCAAAATCTTGTGTGGATTCTCTTCCCTGTCAACAGGCACTGACATCCTCCGAAACGTGGCGCTGAGAGCTGTGTAGAGCCCGTGTGAGATTGTATTTAATTCATTTCTCACAACAGGCGTAAAGACGAGTACTCTTACAATCATCCTTGCACCACCCGTGATGTAACAGAATTGTACAGAAGCTGAAAAATGTCGCAAACGTGGTAGAGTCAGGTGTGGCCCTCTGCAGATAGACACTTTCACTCAAATTACCACGAGCCCCTCTCTCTACCTCCCAGCCTCTGAAGGTGAATCAGATAAAGGGGCAGAATGAGTTAGAGCAGCTCCTGGGAATCAGCATTTGTTTTGTAATGTGAGGTCTCTACCTCTTTCCCGTATACTCTGCTGCCCCTTCATCCCTGCTACTCTGAGCCAGAGTTACCTACATAACCTTCTATAAAACACTGTGCTCTGAACGGGGGTTCAGCTGATCCCTGGTAGACTGATATTGGTTATGAACTCAATTTTTGTCTTTCCTTCTCAAAACAGGTCTACTTTATTTGTATTATTTTTAAGATTTTATTTATTGATTTTTAGAGAGGGGGGAAGGGAGGAGAGAGGGAATCATCGATGTGCCAGAGAAACATTCATTGATTGCTTCTCGCACACCCTCAACTGGGGCCTGGCCTGCGACTCAGCCATGTGCTCTGACTGGGAATTGAACCGGCAACCTTCTAGTTCATAGTATGATGCTCATCCCACTGAGCCACACCAATCAGGGCAATAGTTCTACTTTAATAGATAAGAATAGAGATATACAGACATTTATCCAGAGAACTCGGTTAAAAATTAACCTATCTAACTGGAATGATTTAACTAATCTGATTAGGTTCCCCAGATATTTCTTGAGAATGAATGGAATCCTAAGCATGACTCCTAAAGGCGAGGAACATGCAGTCCAATAGGGGCATGAGGCCTTCACAAAAACCCCCACACAGGTATGGACAGAGCTCACCTTAGAGAACAGAGAAATAGTAGAGGAGAGTCTGAGGTAGGGAGACATATAGAGAGGTTGTTCCTATAAAACAGGAAAGAGATGAAGCAATAGTAGTCATGATGGAGTGTGGTGGAGTGATTGGAGAAATAATGAGAACTTGGATGTCAGGGAAAGAGAGTGAGATAAAAGAGAGAGGGGACAATGGGTGCCACAAGGTGCTGGCTTACTGAACTGGACTCACTGAGGTTAGGGCAAGGCTGAAGCTGCGTTTGGGCAAGGTGGAGGAAGAGACGACATGGAAGGAAGACGTTGTGGTGAGTGTGGCATGAGCCTGAGAGGTCAGAGTGGGGTGCCCGGTGCCGTGAGACATCTTCGTCTGGAGCTCCGAAGGAGGGTTGGTTTGAAGACAGAGTAAGGGGCCCATTAACAAACCACAACTATTATTGGCTTGGCCCTTATAAACCCCATTTTCTGGCACTTTCTAGGAATTAGCTGTCTGTTTTTGTGTACAGATTGGCTCCAAGGAATGGTTAGGAATGGTTAACAAGAGGGCTTGTCAAACAAAGTGCTTAGCAAAACGAAAGTGCCATAGGAAAGCTGGCAGATCGCCCCACTGTTGACAAGACAGTTACATAAGCCTCCATGCTGGGGAGCCGCTGTGCCAAGTGGACTTTTTCCTGCTAAGTGTGACTCCCCTGAGGACTTCCTAGACAATGCAGTCATCCTGCTTGACATTCCACCGAGACTTTTAGCAAATAGCAAAGAAATTGCCAAGTTGAGCTGTGACAGCCTCGCTGAGCTTGCTGGATTCTTGCTTGCCTTTTCTGTCATTGGCTTCTTTTCCATAAAGGGTTTAGCTTAATAAAATAATAAAACTGGAACATCAATAACAGTGAGCCTCCTATCTGTACTTACCATGTTCTAGGGCCTGTGCTCCATACCTGACATGAATTATCTGGTTCTAGCCTCACAAAAAAAACTAAAGGAAGTTGAAGTATCAGTGAGCTATTGCCACCATTATGCTGTGTAACAAATCACCCCAAAACTCAGTGGCTTAAACCACATTCATTAATCATCCCAGATAATTAGGTCAGCTAGGTTGCCTCTGTTGCTCTAGGCTGAGCTCCTCTGGGAAGTTCCGCTTCTCACTGCAGGTCTGGGATCAACTACGGGAGGCCTACTGCATTGTCTTCACAGTGCATCCAGGCTGTAGGGACAGCAGGAACAGGTTCCCAGGATTAATGCTAGGCTTGGAACTGGCCATTAGCCAAAGCACATAACATGCCCAAACTTCTGCCCACCATGCTACAGAAAAGAAGCGTCAAGAATTGGGGGTAGTTGTTTAATCTGCCACAATTGACTACCTTGATCTCTCCCATTGTACAGGTATAGAATTCTGTGTATGGAAATGTTACACTTAGTGCTTCATCCTTCCATTTATTCATTTATCTCCTTACTTTTTTCTTTTATTAGAAACTATAATGTTCCAGGTAGTATTGCCAAACTGCCAAGTCAGAAATCCATGACACGGTCCCTGTCTTCAAGGCCCCCACAGTGCATGGTGTGGGAGAGACAGACTTGCAGACATATAGTTGCAGTGCAGGGCAGCAGCTTCTCCAGCACATGTCTTTACAGGACGCTGGGGGAGAAAGGATAACTCCCTCTGCCTGGGAGACCTGGGAGGAGGAGGTGATGGAGATGATGTCAGAGCTGAGTCTTTGAGGAAGAAGAGCTACTTTTTTAATAAGAGAAGGGAAAAAATAAATAAGATGTAAGAAAAGTATGTGACCCATAATAAGGTGTCTAAGCAAATGAGAATCTATGGAGGCATAAGCAGAGGGGCAGTGTTCATAGTGCAGTGTAATCTGAACTGGAGGAACAGCAGTGTAAGAAGAGGGAGACATTTAACAAAACCATAATGAAGTGAACTTTCAACAAGGACAGCGACTTTAGCACAAGGGCACGCGCAAGTGTGGGCATGCAAACCCACACAACACATGTGCACACACAAATACACACAGGCACACATGGAAACACACACAGAGACACATACATGCCTGCACATCCACACATTCACGCACACACACTGGCCAATACTCTCGGCACAGATCTGTTTGGAAGGAGAAGAAAATGAAAAACCAACATGGAAGCAATTTCAGCCACTTTCTCTAATAGCTCACCTGATGGCCCCTGGGATAGGATTTCAGCAGGGTGTCACACTCAGTGAAATGCCCCTGTGACCTTTGCCACTTCTCTCTTTCTCAGGTGTGTTTAACTGCCCCACAGAAGTCTCCCTTACACTAATCTCTGAATTCAGATGGCACCTCTGTAGATTACTATCTCGAAGTAGTTGCGTCAAAAGGGTCAGGCAGGCTTCAGAGGCTGACGTGTCTGTGAGGCACCCCATCAGGACACTGGGCCCAGCACTTGTGAGTCCCAAATCTGTGTCAGGAGCCACAGCCCTGAACAAGAGTGGAACACACAACACCTAACTTTTCTGAGTGTGTCCTAAGCACTTTGTATACATCATCCAAACATTTCTTACAAACTCAGAAAATAGAAAAAAAACAAACAAAAAAACAAAGCTTCAAATGCCTTCTCCCCATCCCCCAAGAAATTGCTACTGGTTACTAAGTATCCAATTGTGTCTGATTCCAAAGCCCCCCAAATTTTCATGAGACCAGACCATTCTCTCAGGCACACTTTTCCTGAGCCTGAGCATCTTGGTGAGCAGGCAGGAGTTCCGCAGAAAACTGGGAGCTGCATAGAGCCTGGCTTTGACTCTCAGCCCCATCACAGGTTTCCCAAGCAGCCTGGGCACACCCCTAACATCTGTGCACTTTGGCTTCCTGCTATCTGAAGCAGAGATCATTAGAGCTACCTTGGAGGTTACTGTGAGGACTAAATGAAGTGACATACAGTGAATGTCCTCTGACCAATCCAAGTAGCACAAGTTGATTTGTGATTTGTGTACACTGTCCTTTACTCATGGATCTATGCAAGATTGTGTGTGGATCAGGGGAAGTCTAGCTTCAGCCCTAATCCCAGGGGAGTTTGGGGATGCAAACTGTGCCACAGAGTCTTTCGTGCCTTGAGGTAAGAGAGCAATTTTTTGCATCCCTGCCCCAACCAATCAGTGCTCTCTGGATGCTGGGCAAGAAGAGCTTAACGCCCAGTCTCCTTTGGTCAACATGGCTTCAGTCACTGAAGAGCCATCGCCCAGAGAAGATCGTAGGTGTGAGCCATCAGCTGAAGCACCTACAGCACCTGGAGGATGAGCACACCAACCAGTCTGGCTAAAGGGATCCTAGGGTACCTGGGATCCTAGGGAACCTGGTAGGGTACCAGCAGCATCTGTTACAGTCCACCCCTTGCAGCATCCCATTTGTTTAGGTCTCACATTGGGTTCACTTCATCATGCTCCAGTAAACTCTGTGATTTGGTTGGACATCATATGTGGCATTACGTGTCCCACAGTGAAACCCAGAGAAGAAAGAGTATTGCACAGTAAAGCGATGTGACACTGTGACCCTGAAGATCGGTGCCTCTGGTTTCTGATATGCTGGCCTCAAAATTGTTTTGCTCTCTTATCTGCTCCATAACCTCTGTAACCTACTTTACAGAGTTTGTTTGTTCATCTACGGAATGAGGATATTAATTGTAGTGAGTTGAATATTGGACCAAAATATGTATCCACGGGGAACCTGAGAATGTGACTTTATTTGGGATGAGCATCTTTCAAATGTAATTAAATAAGGATCTGTGGGTGAAATCATCTTGGATTAGGGTGGCCCTAAAACCAATAATGACTGTCCTTTAAGACTCAGAGGAGGACAAGACACTGAGATGCACAGAGAGAAAGTGTGTGTGGAGATTAGAGTCCAACCACAAACCAAGGAATGCCAACGATAGCTGGCGGCCACCGTCAGCAGCAGGCACAGAGACACAGACGGCTTCTGCCTGGGAGCCTCCAGAAGGAACCAGCACTGCAGACACCAGGATTTTAACTTCTGACCTCCACAACTTTGAAATAATACATTTCTCTTGTTTTAAAGCACCAGTGTGTGACGATTTACATTAGGGAGCTAACACAAGAGCCATGTGAGATGGTCATGAGGATTAAATTAGTTAATGGAATCACGTAGGTAAGACAGAGACTGGAGCACAGTAGGAACATTTAAAGTGTAGGCTTTGAGTGTAATTATTAAAACTATATACAGACCAATACACCTAGTGATTGTTAAATATTATTTATTGTTGACTGTGTATGTCTATTGCACAACCAGAGCAGATTTGGGAACCCACGTACAATTTCAATCAGAAAGATAGTGCACACAGACTTGGAATTGGCAGGACTACTTCCAGCCTTACTAACTCTCACAGTAGATCAAGTACAATGCTATCCTCTTAGCAGCTGCTCACTGAATGAGGAGTCATTTGACTGGAATTCTGAAAGTCCTCAGTTTAAATTCAATTCTTCGAATAGAGAAGCAAGGTTCATGAGGGTCTGGGATGTCTCTATTGACATTACCTGAAATAGAGTAGATTTAAGTGCTTTGCTTTACTCTTTCCAAGAATGAAAGTCTGCATTTACTGCATGGGCCACGCCATGCAAAAACACGTTCTTAATAAACCAACGTTTCCATAGTTGGACATTCTACTCTGCGTGATGGATTCTTACAGAGATGAGAGGCTGAAGTGGGAGGAATTTTTGCAAAAAGGTTAAGGGAAATAAAGGTTTCTCTAGGACACGATTCCTGCTCTTTAAAAAAAAAAGAAATCCACCAAACAGCAATGCCCTTACCCTCTTTCTGAAGTGCTAGAGATTATTTAGGTAAACTCAGTTATTGGCAGTAATGAAGGTCTCAATTCAAAAACCTCTTCGGGGGAAAGTGATTCAGAGCGAGAAGTGTGATGTTTGATTTCTTCTCACTGTGAAATCCAGATTTTGCACGCCTATAATGTTCCCTTTTCAGGAAGCCTGGCAGGGCCCACATTTAAGTCCGGCCCTACCGGGCCCAATGCTGTGTCCTGTCATGTCAGGGCTCCTCCCACCTCTTCCTTCACCCGCCTTTCTTCCCTTACGCTTTGCCTTTTAAGATGAATTAAGGGATTATTCTTACCCTAGGATTTAGAGTCTCTTAATTCTGTTTTTGGATGTGTCCAGAGGCACTAGACCTTTTTTATTTTATTTTAATTTGTGTTTACCAAACCTGTATCATGCACTCCATCGGGCAGTGGGCTCCTCTGGGCTCCTTCCAGAAAATTAAAAACATAAATTAAGTATAAATGGCCAAAGCCGCAGAACAAGCAAGACCTTCTTAGTGTCCACAGAGAGGAGTTCTATTACCACCACTTGCTTTAGAGGAGAGGGAAGTTACCTGCAATTCTTGTTCTCTTGAAGGTGTGTATTTTATAATAGGTCCCCATTCACTACCCTACCTTCCCTGAGGAGTTCTTAGTTGCTTGATTTTTTTGGCTAGAGAAGAACTGGCAGTGAGGGGTTAGCACATTCTTATGACCCCTGGGGTAGATACATTGCAGTTCTAGCAAGTGTTTATACTCTCTTTAACTGTGTTTCTGGATTTTAATTTTGCCTCGAGCTGTATGTTAAAAGAAGTCCTCTCTGATGAGAATAACACTGCCTTTAGGTAAAAACGCTTCTCTAAAGATGCCCTGTCTTTATTAACAGAAGTCCCCTCTCCCCTTTAAAATGATTACAATAAAACATGTAAAGGAAATGTGGACATTTTTAAGACTTCATCAGGTTTCTTCTCCATGACCTTGAACTTGAACCATGCAGTGTAATATACATAAAGGTAACAGCTCAGCCTCTATCCCTTCCCAAGACTAAAAACTTCTTGAAGCATGAGTACCAATTCATTTCAACCCACTTGGCATCTCCTATTGATGGATAGTGGCTGCCTGTTGAGGAGGAGTCCAGGCCAGGTGCAGACACAGCAGGGAGGAGTGGGGTGATTGATTAATGATGTCTGCTTAGGTGGACAAGGAGGAAGTGGCCACACATGTGCCACATACTTGCCATTTCTGGTAAGGACTGTGTCTTATTCATCTTTGTATCCCTGTGCCTAGCATGGTGCCTGACTCAGAGGGGTGCTCCATAAATATTTGTTGTACTGAATTGAACTAAACTTTCCACCCAACTCCATCTTTCTCTGAGTCAGAAGGACTGTGGTGGTCAAGCCATCATCTATGGGCAGGAAGCAATGGTGGTGAGACATCCCCCTAAGGGCAGAGTTCTTATGGAGCCAATAGTTCCAGGGACCCTATAATCTGTTCGATTACTCTGCCATGGACCAGTGTCCCTCTATATGAGACTTCCATGACTGTCAGCTCTTTGCTGTTGCCCTATTACCTCCAAAAGGAATGAAATCATGGTCTTCATGTGCCCAGCTGCAGTGGTGACCTTCTGGAACACATCTTTCAGTACCCCAACATGGCCCCACCTCGGTATGTTAACCCCTGACAACCAGGACTCTTGTGTGTCCATTGGGACACACCCCTGCACTCATTACCCCACCTCTGAGCTCTGGACAGTCTTTGGGCCCCGTGCTTAAAACTAACTGCAGAAGCACCCAATTTCTGAGCCCACCCAACAGCTCTTTCTTCCCCTAACTCCTCCCACCCCCACCCCCTTCACCATCCCGATTCCCTGACATTATTTCATGTATCCAATCCCCTCACAATGGCATAATCTCCATCACATTTGGCGCCACAATGAAGTCAATTACAGTGGTACCTTGGTACTCATTATTGATGCATTCTAGAACTTGTGACGAGGGCTGAAACTGAGGAGCGCCAAACTGTCCCCAAGCTACCTGCCATGAGACTGAGCACTGACCTCTGTTCCATCACAAGAGAGGGACACCAATCGGTGAGCAAGCACCAAGTGCTGAAACATATTTTTCTCGTCAAAATGCAATGAGTGCAGGGTTTGATGAGTTCTGAAGATGACAAGTATTGAGGTACAACTGTATATATGTGGAGCTGAGAAATCCTGGCTTAAGGATTTTGTTTTCCAGTTTTACTGAGATGTAATTGGCATGCATCACTGCATACGTGTAAGGCACATGGCATGATGGTTTGGTTTACATACGTTGTGAAATGATGACTACAATAGGTGCAGCTGACATCCATCATGTCATATAGATACAATAAAAAGAAAATTTTAAACACTTCTCTTTGGAATGAGAACCCTTAGGACATACACCCTCAATAACTTTCCCATGTATCATGCAGCAGTTGTAGCTATAGTCAATACTGTACTTTACATCCCTAGTACTGACTTAACATATAACTAGAAGTTTGTATCTTCATTCTTCCAATTATACTAATGGATTCTCACCACCTTGCTTTTATTTTATACATGAGGCTATTGAAGCTGAGAGGTGTTCATAAATTTGCCCATAAACAGATTCCCCATAAGTTATGGCCCTCAGTCTTAGTCCCAGGTCTTCAACCCAGCCCCCATCTCATGGTACCACGGTGCTCCCTTCCAGAGTTGTCTGAAGGGAAGGTCAAAAACAGGGTCCTCCCCAAACTGGGTGGGACTGTTCTCACTGGTGACTTTCTCTCCTGCTGCACTGCTGTGACTGCAGAGTGTAGGACCCCAAAGACTTCCTGCCATCAGCACGTCCTTTTCCACACTGAGCTCCTGGCCCCAGTGTCCTTCTAGAGGCCATGACAACTGAGAGGCTGGATGTCATCACATTACCAGGTCACAGCCAGGCTCAGCGTGTCTGCCTCTGCAGACACAAACCTGAACAAGCACCAGGAGGGGGAGGACACCTCTGCCCACCCTGGTGTGAAGTGTTTGTGGGAAGACAAGTAAATGTCTGCCATGAGGAGGCAAGCTCCAGCTGTACCAGTTGGAGCAACGCTGACCTTTTTCAAAGGCACCAGTAGCCCAACACTTGGGCTTTTCAGCAGCTACTCAAAGATGGATGTGAAGAGATGGCTTCTGAGAGGGCTTTGTCTAGGAGAAAGTTGCCCAACTTCCCAAGAATGGGAGATCTCTCCCCAACTATTTTTTATAAGATGATATCCCCGTCCTCCCTCTCCAAGCTTCCCTGCAGAGAGTATGACCTTCCCCTTGTCTCCTGTGGTCCCACATCAGAGCACAAAGGACAGAGATCTCTTGGTCATCATATAACAAAACCCCACTCAAACTTGCTTCCCTTCACAAGAGCTGGGAGGTTGTTGGGATTATCAGACAAATAACAGCAATATTTTATGGGAAAATAAGAGCAGAGAATGAACGTGACTGGATCTCATAAGCCACGGAGGTCAATATGAGGAAAATTTTAAGGATTGAGAGCCCTGCTCTCTCCATCTCCCTCATTCTGTCATCATATAGTTTGTCGCTATTGTTTGGGATTTTAAAATCTCTGCTTCTTGATCCTTGAACTATTCATCTCTGTCTACAGCTTGCACATACCACGAGGAAGGCACCCTAACTTATACATCTCGCCAGTTAAGATATTCCTTAGAGGTTAACTAAAGCTATTGTGACCCATGCAATGTTCATGGCCGAAAGAAATCCACAGACCCAGTGTTACTTCCCCTGAACCAGGGGTCCGCGTCTGCAGAGGAAGGGAATCAAAGACCACAGACATGGCTGCAGGAGTCAGCCCTGCGAGTGGGAGGTGGACAGTTGTCAGAGCGTGATCATTGGCTGGTAGCCACCTCAAAAATCTCAAAGATGTTTGTATAGAGCATCACATAACTTCAGAGCATTAAAGGGTTTCAGGAGAATGTCAGCTGCCAGTATTGTCTCAAAAACTTATGAAGACCTGGCAAAGGGAGAGCCTCTTTGCCATAAAATGAGAAAATTAAGCCTCGTAGAGGCTTAAACTTGCTCAAGGTTACACTTTCTGAATAAAATGCCATGAAAGTCAAACCCACCTCCTTTCTTCCAGGAGTGTTTGCAGACAGTCTGCTACCCAGCTGAACGTCCCACTGCCCGGGTTCCAGCCCTCACTCTGCAGTCCTAGAATTCTCATTTGCCGACACAGAGTAGAGCCATCCTTTTGGGTAGACACACACTTGTGAGATCACAGGGACTGATGAAATGCAACAGGTCTTTCTACTCTCCTTCAAGATGTCCCACTGTAATTCACATCAGAATTCCAGGTATCCTGAGCACATATTGCCTCCTTACAAGACTTACAAAGGGAAAGAGATGGTTAAGTACAAGCCATCAGAATAGGGACATTTCATGTATAATTTTAACATACTAGCTGTGCGGCAGCAGTACTCTAATGTGACCATCTACCTAGTTAGGATGGACCTGTTCCTAAGTCCTGGCAGGTTGTGTCTTGCGACCTAGGCATCTTCTATTCAGTGCACATCTCGGAAAGACATCATCTCCATGACCCTCCTCCTTTCCCTGAGCTTCTGCTAAGCCCTCCACTTCCCGATTGTCATATTCTGATAGGTTAACCCCCTTAATCACTGCTTGCACCCACCTGGGATCTAATCTCTCTTTTCAAAAACAATTTTTCATATCTCTCCTAGGACTCATCTGTCTCTCCACTTTGCAACCACCCTCTGAGAGAAGTCCAGATCTTGGGGTGCACTTCATTCTTGCTGCTCACGTCTACCACCAATGCCCAGCTATACCTATTTAAAATGCAACTGAAAATTAAAGCCATTACAGAAGCTTTCCAAATGGGCAAATATTTGCCTCAATTATTCTATTTACAATTCCAAAAATATTTCTTCTGTTGAAGTCTGTGTACAAGAAGTGGCTCCAAAACCATTTTTAAGGGAGTTTTGACATCAATGAAACGTTATGCTGGCAAGGCGAGTGAAGTGCTTGATTAATAAAGAGTCTCAGTGTTTTCAAACACATATTCCAAGCAGCCTCATTTGAAGAAAACCACAAACGGAGAATGCTTTGCTGCTCACAGTCACAAGGGGGTTGTGTATTTCATTCCCGCTTACACAGTCCGCTTACTTTGGAGCTTGGATAGGAAAGAAACATAGCCAGCAGAAATAGGGCTACATTCAGTGACCCTGCCCTTCCACCCACTGGCCTGATGGGAGAACATTTTTACCCCCTCTTTGCTACTGTTTTCTTAGTTTTTAACCTCTTAGTCTTTCATAATTCTCTAAAAGACCATCTTGAGAAAAGAGAGGGAGATAGCAGGTTAGGAACTCATCATGCTAGCGATAGGGGATTATGAGACTCCTAATTTCAGAATTTCCAGGCGGCGGTGCTGGCACGCTGCATAGACGTAATTGAGCATGTTCATGTTAATTACTTTGAAGTGCTCTCCTCGTTTCCAGCGCTTTGCAAAAACACAGCAACTTAAACTGGGTCATTATTTTACATGTCCAAGATTCTATTCAGCTACTTAAGGCAGTCATGAAAATGCAGTCAGAGAATTCATTAAAGATGAATTTCTCTCCTTCCTAATAATGGGCAAAAAAGCTAATTAAAAAATAAAAAGGTTACATGAAAGAATGTATTGACAGTGTAATGATTAACACAGGAATGTATAATAATAATTTTTAAAACACAAAATATCTTTATTTTTTTAAAGGTTGCATTACTATTTAATCCCATTTGTGCAGCCCTTGTTTTTCGTGCCATAAATTAACAGGTTAAAAACAACTAAAACAAAATGAAATACAAATTTAATTTTTTCGCTGATTATCTAACACACAGATTTAAATGGAAAAGGAATTGACTAAATGATCAAAGGTTTCCTTCTACTTTAAAATGCTACAGTTCTAATATTTCTTATTAAACGTATTGGGGTGACATTAGTTAGTAAGATCATACAGGTGTCAAGTGCACATTTGTATGATACATGATCTGGATATGACAGCGTGTGTCCACCACTCAAAGTCAAACTATCTTCTGTCAACACATTTTTGGCTTCTGTTACCCTTTACTACCCTCTCATCTGCTTTCCTCTGATAACCACTGTGCTATTGTCTGTGTCTAGGAATTGTGAAGATGTTTTAGTCAAAAGAATCATAGCTAATACATCATTTCTCTAAACCACAGGATACTAAAACATTCCTCCAGAACCCTCCCAGCATGCAGGATCTTGATTCGTGATCACCTGTCTTTCTGCTTATCATGTCTAGACTGCATCCTACTGTGCTTGATTCTGATCTTTTTTATTATATTTACTGCTGATACTCAGCGTCATATTTCTGGCTCTGACTTCAGTGTTTCTCCTTGACTATCATTTTGGTTCCATTGCAGGCTTTTCTGATTCCCAGCAACCTCTCAGGTCTACTGCATCCACCCCAAATTCTAAACCCTCCTAACTTAACTCAGTTACCCTCCTTAACTTGCCTTTTCTTCTCTGATCATCCTGATCTCATCCAAACTCTACAAATTTGACACATTCTCCCCAGTTTTAGACAATTCCAAGTATCTTCTTCTCAAATGTTCTTCCCATTTTATATCTTAACAATTTTATGCTAGTAGTTTTGTACACTTTGATAAGACATATTTTCCTGGATAAAGATGTAAATTACCAAAACTTACACAAGAAGATTTAGAAAGTCTATGGTGCCCAATAACCATTGGATGTGGGAGAAAAAATGTAAAACACATTACTTCCAAAAAGCCTTCAATTTCAGGTAGTTTTATGTCCCTGTGCTTTCAAGGTAAAGTTACATATTATTTATACATCCTTTAAACTAAGTATAAAGAGGATCATTGCTAAATTTATTAAGCTAAACCAGAACAACCATGATATGAAAACAGGAAAATGAGGGAAAAGATCAAAGTATAAGTACTGTCACTTATGAATGTGATGCCAAATCCTTATAAAATTCCAGTAAATTTAGCCCAGAGCCAGGTAAAAGAATAACATAACATTGTCAAGTATAGATTTCATGACCTTCCAGAAAAAGACCTTTTAGTAAGCCAGGAATAAAAGGATGCTTCCTGAATATAATTTCCACCAACCAACCAAGACCTTTCTCTTAAAAATGAAACAAGAAACAAACCACAGTACCACCAGTATTATGTGAATTTGTTCTTTATGACATACAAACTAAGAACTTAAATGATGTTTATACATTCTGACACCAAAGTCTGAGCTTCTATATGATTTTTAGCCCTCAGAGGCGTCCATTTCTAGCTCTCGACTAGTCTGCATCCTTCCCCACTTCCAACAGTAAATGCTTTGAGTTTCCTTTAGAAAACTACCTCTCTTCTATTATACGTCATCTTGATATCAATCCAGCTGCCCTGCCCTCATCCTGGTCAGGCAGTAGACATGCAGCCAATCAATCAGAATTTTCTACCCTTTTTCTCTCTATCTCTACCACGTCTGAAGTATTGGATCTTTAATAGAATGACCAATTGTGCTTAAATGTTTCAAACTGATTCACCCTGAAGCGTGTGGTCTCAGGAGTCTATGCATTAATTCCTAGAGCTTGCTCACGCTTGTCCTTTGTAAGGCCTCATTTTAATGTGTCCTTTCAATTCTCAAGCCACCTTCAAATTCTTTAAATAAATATTTTTTAAAAAGACATTTTGTTAAAATGAGTCAATGTATGTTTTGTCATTTGCAAAGAACTTTAGCTGGTATATCTGTACTTCCAAACAACTAAGCTAGAACTCTGGGCTCATGTTCCTTTACTTCACCCACATAACCCATCAGTCACCATATCCTGTGAGGTTCACTTACAAAGTATGCTTGGTCTTCTCTTCTTTGCTTCTTCCCTTTCTGTCACTGCCTTAGCTTAAAGCATCACTACTTGCTGCTTGAACTATTACAAGGGCTTCTAATCTGTGTCTTCATCTGCTACAGTCTCTTCTTGCCTGGCCCATCCCACCAACCATTGTCAGATTATTATTCTGCTAGGAATATCCCTGATGATGTGACTACTCTGTCCCAAATCCTTGAACTAGTCCACGTTTCAAATACAATGAATTCAAAATTCAAAGAGCAACCTGACAATCCTGAGCCTGCACATCTAACCTTAAACCCTCCTTTTCTCCCTGACATTTTACTCAGGTCAAATGAAATAATTGGTTCTTCTCTTCAAGACACTATGCATTCATGCCCTTCAGCCTAGGCAAAGTGTCTTATCTTTTCCTTTCTTCATGCCACCCTCACGCAGACAAATCTTACCTATATTTAAAAGGCAGCTATAATCACCAGTTCCTTTGGAAATCTACCCAAAGAACTGAGAATCTCATTGGCTTCTTCTGCATACCAGCACTTCACCTCTACCTATCTTGTTACTCCTAGAGCTTTCTAACTGTTTTATTTAAATCTAAAACTGTTTTACCTTTCTGTCTAGACATAAGCTATGCCATGTGTCCTGTTTTTCAGGACAACTAGGATAGGAAAAGTGGATGATTAAGCAGGAATGGATGGCTAAAGCCAGACCAAGATATTTCCTAAACCCAGCTCATTAAACCTGGGAAGATAGATAGGGTGTGGCCACTGAGAGTGTTTCTGAGGAGGCCCTGTGTGCATGAAGCCTTCTTTGAGCATCTACCTCCATTTGCGAATTGTGTGGTCACAGCCCAGTGGCCAATGTGGTCAGCTGAAAGCACGCCCACGGCCACACATGTGTAACAACTGCCAGGGATGAATGACAGCGGCGCCATTGTTGAAAGAAGCTAAATAGGACATGTTCATCATTCTTGAGACTTACACTTCTAAGCCTTCTTTGTTTTTTTTTAGCGGATGACATATTTCATACCTCCAAAAGGCCCTAATATCAAAGCTCATAGAGAACAGTAGATTAGACACAAGGAGATCTCAGGCTTTAGAATCAGACAAACCTCAGTTGAACTAGTGGTCCACCATATATTAGTAATATGACTTATCAGTCTCTTCCTCTAACCATAAAATGGGTATAAACATAGTAACCAGGAATTGCCATTCTGAGCAACAAACAGGATCATGCATGTGGAGTGCATACCACAGTGCTTAGCAGTTTTATGTGCTCATGTCAATAGGTGTCTTGCTACCATACGCATATTTATCTCAACTTCTTTTTTTAATTGTGAGGTAAAGAGAATTTTGAAAAAAAATTGCATCCACTAGGAATGGGTATTGTTGTATAGCAGGCTAAATGTATAATACACCAACATGCTCTATTATATAAAATTAATATATTATAAATATAATGTTTTTTTATTATTTTACAGATGAGAAATAGGTTCAGAGGTTAGGTAAATTGATCAAGCCCACATACCTACTAGATGACCGACCATGGAACCAGATCATGGTCTGTCTATTCCAAACTCTGTTTTCTTAACCATTATATTATATTCTTCCCACCTTAAAACGTTTTCTCAGAAAGCCCTCTCAGAAGCCTACCAAACAGCCCCCTAGGAGTCCTCACATCTCAAATCAAAATCATGTGTTCCTTTCCCCATTTCTCCATGAGAAGTGCCCCTCAGGCCCTCGCGTGACCCTGCATGGCCAACCAACCAATCACTTGTCGGTCCTCACCCTCCTCGACATTCAACACTGGGCACCCTGCTCCCCACGTACCTTTTTGCTCCATTGCCTGCAGTGACACATACTCTGGCTCCTGTGCCTTGCAGTAGAGCCAGGTATATCATATTTTCACAAGCCCAGTCCTAAGGTTGCACTGAAAGGAATATTGACCTGGAAGACTACAGAGCTGGTCCTTATTCTTACTTGATCCCTGAGCCACTGAGTGGTTTTGGGCAACCTCCTCATTTCCTCCATGCCTCAATTTGCTTACTTCCAAATAAGGGAGATGGTCCAGAGAGTCTAAATTAGCTCCCACAGTCTATAATTCCAAGTTCATAAAAAGGACATTGAGAGGGAGAAATCTTGGCTGTCTGCCTCCGGGAAAAAATAATTAAGATATCACTTTGCAAAAGGAGTAAGTGAATTTCAACAGCATCGTGCCTGTCCCTGCCTGGAGCTGGCTGCCTCTCCAGGCTTGGGCTCCCTTTTGGACACTATAAATTATCCAAGGACATAGGCTAATTGACAGAGTTGAGAGGAGTGGGACAGAAACAGTTCCAGGCTTGGAGAGGGAGACCTCTGTGGGGAGGTTAATAGAGCTGGAACAGCGCAGGCTTGAGGAAGGGCTGCTGAAGGGAGCCATCATTCTGCCGACACGTCCATAAAAAGATATTGTGAGAAGGGCAAGGATCAGTCTTCTTATTAATCAGCAAGGGCAGAATGAGAATTAACAAGCTGTAAGCTGCAATGAGGAATATCAGGGAAAATGTTAGACCGCTGGGAGCAGTTAGGCAATGGAACAGACTGCTAAGAGAAGCCATGAAATCACTCTAATTGGGGACATTCAAAGCAGAGAGCAGATACACATCTGTCACACAGGAGGGAACTCCAGAGGGAAAGTGAGGAGCTAGACTCTAACAAACTTCAATGACCCTGGTGTAACCAGGTGTCAACTGCAATAGCAGAGCGGTCTGAGGTCCAGTGTGAAGGTGGAGGGCATGAGATGGGTGATGGGGTATAGGGTGGAGATAAACATGGAGCGCGTATGGTATAATGGTTGAGACCATGTTTTTGAAGTTTTCATGAACTGGGTTCAAACCTCGCAGTTTCCTTCTGAGATTCCATTTCTTCAGCTAAAATATGGGGACCAAGATGACCATCTTGTAAAGGCCGTTGTAAGGATTAAATAAGGCCACTTAGCATACCATCAGGCATGTAGGACATTCTAGGCAAATGATGTTTATGATGAAAGCAGGAGCTTGCTGGGACAGGAAGTGAAGAGAGAGAAGGCTCAGTCCCCAAGTTGCTTTAATGGCTGGCCCTTGAACTTTGAGGAGGACAGGGACTCAGTGTCCAGAACTGGTGATACCCAACCACTGACTACATCTCCCTTGCAGAGGGTGTCAGTGTTAGGAGAAAGCCATTCTGAGGTTTGATGGGGACATATATGGGGAGGGTAGAATGCTTTTATGAACTACCCATCTGTTAGGGATCTGGGGCCAGAACCTAAAAGACGTTTGGTCTCACCCAAAGGATAGCAATTGCTTCCTGTAACAGATGTTCTTGGTGATTCACAGCATACCTCTTCAGCCCACTATTGAGGTCACCACAGTGGTGGACAGATCTGCATGGACTTACACTCATGTTACAAGAAAGTCCTACTTCTCATGCCAATCTTTTCATTTTCTGCCTTAGAAAGGGCCTTTGCTAAAGCTATGGTATCAGTAAACCCATGCAAAAGTACAGCCCAGAAGGGAAGATCTGTTAATGCCCCATAGCTAACCCTCAGACAACACAAGATACAAAGCAATGGATAAGTACTTGTTCTTTGAGCAGAAATTCTGGGGTGCGCTGACTCTCCAGAGGTCCTCATAGAAACCAGCTCCCACTGTCTACAGCAAAAACACTGCCCCTGTCATCTTTACTTCCTGTTCTAACTCAATCTCCCCACGTCCACATTCCTGCTCCCTGGGATTGTTTCCCAAATAAACTACCTGCACTCAAATCCCTGGATCAGGCTGTGCTTTGGAGGGAACCAGAACTAAGACAGTGTCTAGAAGGGACAATAATTCAAAAGATTATAAACTAGAGGCAGCCTTCAACAGAACTTTGTATATTAGGACTTGCCATAATGATTACTCTACAGGAAGTGTGTGTCTGTGACATTTAATTTTGAACATATGTTGCCATCTATTTTTTTATTAAGCATTGTCCCCCCAGTTATGCCTTCATCCTCTCACAAGGGTAAAAGCAAAAATTTAAGAACTTTAAATGTTTTCCATCTTTTTTCTTTTCATATTTTTCCTGAACCTTTAATCACTATTTTTCTGGCCCAGTCTACGGGGGTATCTGCCATCAGAGATATACAGAGTTTTTTAAACTCAGAACTAGTTCTTGTTGAATTCCTCTTTGCTTCATGTGTATATATGTATTATCTTCCTCGGGAACACAAACAGAGGTCAGAGACACACACAACAGACTACATCTTTCATTTTACTGTCTAATCTTACATGTTACTGTTGATCCTAGCTGCAAGGGAGGCAGGAAATTTATTTATTTGTTCATCCTTCTAGAGTGGAGACAATCAAGCTGAAAGGAGTAAAGACTGAATATTTAATTAGTCAGTGAAAAA